>AYLM01000623.1:0-133384 GCA_001625345.1 Cairneyella variabilis
GCCTCTCCCTCCCGCTCCATCCAATCCGTCTCCTCACTCTACCCACCACCTCCCCCACCCCGCAGAAGCAATGGCCGTGGCTACCTCTTCCAAAGCAAAGATCCGTCCCGAACCCCGAGTCCGGCGAAACAAATCGGGTTAAGAACTACGATGCGGAAGCCGAAGGAAGAGGAGGTGGATGAAGGGGAGAAGAGGAGAGCGAAGAAGAATCTGGTGAAGAAGCACCCGAATAAACATCATGAGGGCGACCGTAAGCGCTGGAGAGATAGCATTACGGAGCGTGAGAGGAAGAGATATGAAGCGGTGTGGGCTTCGAATAAAGGACTCTTACCTTCTTCACAACCGATGTCGAAGTTCCAGTGGGAGGAAGCCACGGTGAGTAGTTTGGTGGTTAGAGATATATACTCAAGGAGTAGATTGCACCCGGATGTGCTGGAGGAGGTGTATGCACTGGTTGATCGGAGTGGGAGTGGGAGGTTGGAGAAGGAGGAGTTTGTGGTGGGTCTGTGGCTTGTGGATCAGAGACTTAAGGGCAGGAAGTTGCCGATTAGAGTTAGTGATAGTGTGTGGAAGAGCGTTGGTGCGTTGGGCGGGATCAAGGTTCGGAAGGTCAAGTGAGCAGGCAGAAGTGGACAAGGCAAGCATTGAGAAGGGAGTTGGGACGAGCACGCATTGCAATGGTGTTTCTTTTGTATAGGTAGATGCGATAATACCCGGGTGTGTTGCTTACAGAATTGGCGTTTGGAGGCATAGAGAGGAATGAATCAATGAATAAGACTTTTGCATGAGTCGAGGTGAGAGGTAGCCGTTCTTGGGAGATTGAGCCCCTGAATACGGTCGCGCTTACCTACTATATGGAGAGACGTTCGGTTGCAGTCAATAATTACCCGTCGGCAATATACAAACAATTTGATTCGAATCTAATCGAATGATTTGTGTTCAATATCTTTCTTTAAGGTTGACTGACTCTTTTACTTGGGTTTTAGAGATTGGCCCTGCCTTTCACACATCACAATTAGAACCATGTCTTATCCTTCCAAATCCTCCCAGCATAGTCTCGACACACGCCGTGGGTCCTTGTAGTCCATCCTGCGATCAAGCAACTGTCACGAACGCATATTCAGGAGTCTGATCAAGTCTGTGCTCGCCAAAGGGAGGCGCAAATTGTCAAAAATTAGACAATTTTGAATTGTCTGTAGAGACAAGAGCCGAGCAAAGTTCGGTCAGCTTCCCGAACTGGAGGGGATTCTTCTTCACCGATCTCGAATTGCAAGGATGAGGTTGGTTGAGAAAGTCGAGATCGTGGAGGTGGTAGAGGTGCAGATAATGCCGCAATCTTAGCTGCAGCTGCAGTTCTGCTCTTCTTTCTTCGCCTTGCCATGAGGCTTTCATGACAAGGCATGCAAAAAATGCCTTGCATGGTTCGTGCGTACCTTAGATTTCTATTTTGCACTTGCAATTCCGGCAGCTGAAGCATGCCGCACAAAAGGCTTGATCTCCAGTGAGGGTTGCCAGATCCTCGATTTTGTTTCCGCACATGCGTTGCAGGAATACGTTCAGTCATTACATACGAGAGATCCCTCTCCAAGCTTGGGGATACTGTATTGCTCACTGATGAGTCTGTCGCAAGTATCGCACCCGAAGCAGTCCAAATGGTACCGAAATCCAGCTGTATGACATGAGCTTTTATTGCAAATCATGGAATTCAGAACCTACCTAGCTCGCACACTTTTGAGTCCGGAAGCTACAAAGAAAGTCAGATCCCGGTTGCCCCTTTAAAACATTGTAAATGGCGGCGACGTACTGTCTCTCCACAACGCTTGCACTTCCAAGCCTCGTCGGTTTCGTCCTCGATATTAGTATGATTGTCGTCAATTTCCATTTTATCTTTCACGTTGTCCATCAGTGAAACAAGGTCGATGTTCGATTTTCTTTCTTCAATGGTACCGGAACTTTCTGCGGCGCTTGAAGAAGCTTGTCCAAATTGTTCTGTGGTTTCCTTGGGCGGTTCGACCTTGCGATGCTGAGTGTTCTCAACTTCTGACTGCGTCGGCTCGCTCTCAAACGACAGCAAACTAAGAAGACTATTATGAAGACCACCAGACCGACTGGAGACTCGTTCAGCACCAGAGTCGAAGTGAGGTGTGTCTGTAGGAGGCAAGACTACTTGTGGCCTGGACCAAGGTTGTTCCATATTGTTTTAGCCCTTTGTGACCCTGTCACATTCATTTACTAACGTTCGGCCTCCTTTTGTAAGCTCAATAAGTATGTCCTGCGTTGCACTAAGATCGGGTTTACTTGAAGTTGGTTTCCGATCAAAGAGCTGACTCAATCTTGATCGTCTTGACGTCTTGTCTCGTTTATCCAGGGCAATGACAAACCCGAGAACTGCGTCAACTTTACACGGAACCGAGAGTTTTGAGGCTGGCACAAGCTCCTCGACTTGAGATGTTGTAATTTCTCTTCTGTATGACCTCTTAATGTGATTGCGAAATGATTCCTGCTGGTCGAATGTCGCCATACGTAGATTACAATGCCATTCGGCGCTCATACGGTGGATTTGGAACTCGTGGTCTTTCCATTCTCGCCGTGAGTGGAAAGTGTGCAGTCCAAGCTCACAGTTGCTGTAGAGACAAATATATGGCTGGAGATCTTTGTAGACATGTTTTCTTTTGAACGATCAGTGACTGCGATGAAATAAGAGAGCATACTCACTGACAGTATGCTCGATGTCGAATTCCAAACAACATTTCACCACATATCGGGCATCTAAATGTAGATCCATACTATGATCATTTGGTAGATGATCAGGTACTCGTCGCTGCATGTGATCTGCTTCTTCAGCTACAGAAGTAGCAAACGATGTGACAGATTCGGCAGGGCGTATCTTTCGGGCAGCAGGTAGTGACACTGAGGCCCGGTCGAATATAGACGGCTCCGAGAACTGGGATAATATCGTGGTTGATTGGAAAGTCCTGGTGAAACCGATGACTGTGCTCACTGTGCTCACTGTAGTCTTTTGGTCGTCGATCATCCCAAGATGTGGATTTACGACGGTATCTGCGAGCCTTGAGTTGTCATCCTCTGCGGAAGAGGAGTCTTCCAACTCGGGAGCAGACGCCAATGTGCTTCGCAGTCTCTCCCGTCGTTGCCAATTGGCTTCCCCTAGCTTCTTCACAATACGAGCGTCTAGGGAAGGATATCGATCTCCGATCATCAAGACGAAAGGACGAGCAGGCTCAGAAATAGTGGAGAATTCGTCAATGAGGGAGGTATTTACATCCTCAATTGGTGCAAAATCTGTTGCTGGGCGGCCGAGTGATGATGATAAGTTGGCTAGGCTCTCCATACAAATCTACAATTCTTCAATAACATCATCAAATGTGTATTCGATCATGGATGATTAGAAATCTGAGTCAGAATCGAGTCATCTTCGGGGTCAAGATCAACGACACAATATAGAGAATTCATATCTGACACGGCAGCTCTGGCAATTTGATCCACCTTACCAGCAAGCAATTGAAGTTCGATAATCTTTGAGGCGACTGAAAACCAGTCAAATGTAGGAAATATTTCAGGAACTACCAGAGACGTGAAAGTCAACCATTTGCGTGCATCCAAGCGGACCCCATAGGGCCATCAAAACTGGCTAAAGAGAAGTATGAATGTACCTTTTGAGACCGCCTTGGTCCATTGCACCATCAAACCTAGGGCCGTCACTTTCAGGTTTTTGGAGCAGAAGCCTTCATAAAATCCTGAACTGAAATTTTCAGATCTGAAATGAGCTGGATCGGCCGCCACTATCTACAAAATCGCAGAAAAATCTGCAATCGAAGCCTCGAAAAGGGAACACGCAGGTCCTCGTTCAGGCTCATCTCCGTAATATTGAATCCCACGCTGCGGCACGGCGACATCCTCGTCGAGACCCATTCTTGTGAGGGTCACATCCGAGAGAGCACTGTCAGTCTAGACAATAGGTGCTTCTTTCCAATGATATATCGAGGAGACATAGCTCAGTGACATTTGAGCTGCGCGTATGACGAGACTGTACCGGTTGTCCACAAAATCGGGCTAGAATGACCATAAAAAATCAGGCAAATAACCGGCTTCCAACCTGTGAGATGATGGAAGTAAAGATGAAAGGAAACAAGGTATATAGCGGCTACCGGTAGTGGGCATGCTTTGTAACGGCAATCGTAATCGTCCTGGAGGGCTGAAGATGAGATGCAAGGTTCTGAGTCCTGTCCAGTTGAAATCCCAGTATGGATTTCCCAAAACGGGACTGGGCCGGGGAACCACCACGACCAACGTGGACCTTGAACTTCACTTCGCACTGACGACTTTGGAAGAAGATGTCTCCATTGAGGATGGCAGATCACACCCGGATTGTGATTCTAATGTAATCTTATATACTGCATCAATTTGAAATGTCACTCTTCTGCCCACAGCCCCTGCAGGTCACCGCAGCATCCTGCTACCTCATCAGACAAGGCTGTGTACTCTAAGTGGGCACTGGCCTGAAGATAGTAGAGATATTTAGGTAGGTAAGCGTCTTGTCTAGAAGTCGGAAAGATACGGCCCCAATACCCATAAGCGTAATAGTACCGCACTGATTGCCAATGGATGGGATACAACTCTCCATTCAAAAGCTTGAGCCAAAGCAGTGGTATTCAGATTGACTCAAATAGCGCAAGTGGCAGATTTCAGTGCTGCAAAACGATTAGGTGAAATGGTACATAAGAAGTTGAACATGACATACGGGAGGCTGGTTGAGAAATGCATAAATTGTAATTTTGGTGTGGCTACCAAGCCGGATGATGTCGAATTACAAGGCGCTGTTGCCGTCCTCGTTGTAAATCTGTTGGATATCTGTTTGGAGCAGTATAGAGCCTTCAATTCTCTTGCTCCGCTATCGGCGGGCATCTGATTTGAGAGGATATCTCGACGAGATACGCACTTGATGATATCCATGATCGATATGGTGTATACGAAAGTGCGTTAGTTGTTTATATTTCTGACAAGTGACGAGGAAAAGCCTCGAAAGTATTTAGCTATCGGTGACTGGCAATTAAGCGAGAACTGCCCCTGACGGGCCTCGCAGACTGACGATTTTGGCATATATTCTTTGTTCAGATATATGGTACGCGCTATTGGAATATTTCCGTGCAGGAAATTGTCAAAGTATTGTTGTCGCAAGCATGGTTTACTCATATTTCCTGATAGGAGCTCTCCTGACCTCTCTCATATCTTCCACTGCCTGCAGCCAAGGGAGCTATAATGCAACACTTGCAGGCATTCCTTCCCCCACCGACCTATGTGCCATATCGGCCTGGCCTACAGGCCAGCTGGCGTTCCATACACTCCGCAACTCCCAGACTCTGAGCTCACTGAGATGCTGCAAGAGATTGATCCTGTGCGCATACAAGCGATCATCGAGAAGTTGGTCTCATGCGGAACAAGACACACACAATCTTCGCAAACAGACCCGAATCGAGGCATTGGTGCTGCAAGAGATTGGTAGGTGAGAGCATATCAGGAACTGGCCCAGGCGAGTGATGGCTGGATGAGAGTTGAGCTGCAGAGTTATATACAGCCTGTTGCATGCAGGATTTCAGCACCTACGAATATCAGTAAGTTAATATTGCGGCTACATTGAAAGGCAGTAGTGATCCTGATAGGATAATTGTTAGGTATGTCTGAGGGACTCACGAACGAAAATATCTCTCGCTCATTTCTCATTAGCTGTCACTATGACTCTCAAAATACAGATGTTATGAATTCTATGGATGATGATCCAGGTGCAGATGATAAGTAAGTTTTCTTCCTGGCAGAACCAAGGATTTTCTGACACTGGCCAGCGGCTCCGGAGTCGCTACCTCCATGGAATTGGCCCGGGTCATGGCAACCCGTTCTCCAGCTGCCACCATGATGTTTGTTGCAGTCGCAGGTGAAGAGCAAGGCCTCTACGGTAGCAACTACATGGCCCAACCCCGAGCCAACGCTTCCGCAAACGTGGAAAACATGTGGACAAATGACATCGTGGGCTCTCCCATCAGCGACGAGGGCAAGAACAACTCCAATGTTATTCGTCTCTTCACGCAAGGTATTCCTTCCAACGAGTCCAAGACTTTGGCAGCAGAAAGACTCTCAGCAGGAGGAGAAAATGGCTCTCCAGCTCGACAACTCGGCCGCTTCACTAGAGATGTAGCAAGTAACACTCTAGCTGGGATACAAGTCGAGACCGTCTACCGCGCCGACCGCTACCTACGCGGCGGCGACCACCTGTCCTTCCTCGCAGCCGGCTATCCAGCTGCACGCTTCACCGAGCCTTGTGAGAACTTCGACAACCAGTACCAAGACGTCCGTATTCTGGATGGAACCCAATATGGTGACTTAGCTGAATACTGCGATTACAACTACATCGCTCGAGTAGGCAAGTTAACTGCAGCAGCGGCATGGAGTCTGGCAAATGCGGCTGACATGCCCAAGAACGTGACGATCGATACGAGCGTATTGACGAAGAATAGTACTTTGATGTGGAATCAAGTGCCTATGGCAACAGGGTTATGAGATAGTGTGGAGACCAACGGATGAACCGTTTTGAACGCATGTTATTTCTGTGGGGAACATGGAGAGTGCGATGGTTGGTTTGAGTAAGGATAATGTGGAGTTTGGGGTGAGGGTGTAGGCTCGAATGGGTATGGAAACCGTGCTGTCTTTCTGTTCCTAATTGGGAGAACGTAGGTAGCGATGGATAAAGATTGCTGTCTGGGTCCACGAGTAAGAGAGATAATAGACTTATGAAAGGAGAAAATTAGCGTAAGAACCAGAACATCGTGTAAGTATACGGCAATGACCTCGAGTTAGAATTATAAGATACCGTGCTAGATAGTTGAGAACAAGACAAGACTCTCCCTTTGCAAAACTGAAGAAGAATGAGCTGATTGGACTCGGTTAGATTTCTGTATTTGTATTAGCCCGATAATGACCAAACCCCTCCCTGTGTCGGATCAAACTCCACTCTTTCTACAAGATTGCCTACCTTTGGTGCTTGCACTCAGTATCGTGCCTCCGTATTGCTCTCTGTATAGCTAACTCGTTTCATGTTTGCTCTTACTACCAAAGTCGTTCCTGTTTGACGTGCTGGAAAGAAAAGAGATACATCATTTCCAGTTCCGGTTGCCTAACTTGTCCTACGTTGATGTTCTGAAGATACATATCACAGTGGTGCCTTCGTAGCCGTTGAAAAAGCTTCCCAATACTTGTTCTCTGAATTATTTGGTTCGCCATGTTTTCTTCCAAGGTTGTCGTCCAGCTTCCTACAAGAACAGTGCCAAGTCACGAGCAACATGTCATTGGCAAAAAGCCGTCCCTATCATCTGATATCGAGGAGTTCCGGGGTTTATCTTACGCGACTATTCCTGGGAGATGGAAACATGCGGAATTGCGTCAAATGCTGCCTCATGATGAGTTCTATGCTACACGAAACGGGTAACGTTGTCCCTCGTCTCAAAATATCTTTGAAAGCAAGATAACCTAGACTAACTGTCTGAGACCCAAATGTCCTCAGCCCTCGGAGCCCAATAACTCTCAAACATTTCAAGCACATATTGACTTCCCCAGCGATGTTGAGGATTCCGAACTTGATTGCTTGAATCTGTTCATCATCCGACCCAGCAAAGAAGCATTGGCTAGGATTGGAAAGGAGAATGAAGCACTCCCTGTTCTGATTTGGATCCATGGTGGAGGGTTTGGGTTTGGAGCTGGTACTGATCCAATGTGGGATCCATCCCGTCTTGTTCTACAATCACTCGCACTCGGTACTCCAATCATCACAGTATCGCTCAACTACCGCCTCAACATCTTTGGTTTCGCAGCATCAACCGAATTACTGGACTCTCAACCTCTTGATCAGCGCAAAGGCTGCAACTTCGGTCTCCATGACCAGAATGTTGGAATACAATGGGTATCTCAAAACATCTCGTACTTCGGTGGAGATCCCAAGAAAATCACTATAGCAGGACAGTCTGCTGGTGCTGCATCGGTTCATTCTCACACTCTCGCCGCTAAAATGTCTCCTGCTACTCCCTTATTCAGAAGAGCAATTCTGCAGTCAGGCTCCATTGGGTGTCTTGGACCGACACCCTTGAGCAGGGCAAATGAGAAGTGGGAGAGATTTTGCAAAGTGTTGGGGTGCGAGTCACAGGTTGCTGGCTCACGAGTCGATGTGCTGAGAGCTATACCTGCTGAGAAACTGCTCAAAGCTACTTACGAGATGGGCTGGATGCCTTTTGATGTCATCATTGATGATGTGTCTGTGGTAGCTACAGATAGTGGAAGCGAAATGTTGATCAATTTTGGAAAATCAGAAATCGAAAACAGGACATCTGACCACGAGCCAATCGAAGTCATGATTGGAGACACTGATAATGAGGTTATAATCTCCTTACCTGTCTGCCATTTCATCAACTGACGAAATTATCCAGGGCAGCGTCTTTGCCCGCAGCGTCTCCCAAATCACCGCCTACTCACAACTCCACTCCGGCCTCTCCAAAATCTATACCGACCCATCTACACTCTCAGAAATCCTCACAGCCTACAACCTCACGCCCACCACACCCCTTCCCACTATCCACGCTCAACTCAAGAAGTTCGTCTCCGACGTCATGTTCAGCTACCCCAGTTCCCGCGCTTGTCAATTCTTCAAACTTCCTTCGCCTGAGAAGTCTTTTCATCCTACACCTACAGCACCATACAAGATTTACTTCGGCAATCCGTTCCCGGGGCCCAGCTATAAAGTCGCTCATCACTGCATAGATATGATCTACATCTTCGATGCTTTCCATGACTCTCTGGCAGAAGCAGATGATAAAGGAGATCCTGAGTATGGTGCTGCTCGCAGTAATCGGGAGCTCACGTTGGACATACAGGGACGTTGGATAGAGTTTATCACTAAGGACAAGCTTGATGTGAATGAAGATGAGATTACGGTGTACAAGTATGACCGCACGGTGAAGATCGAAAGTCTGAGTAAAGACAAAGAGTGGGTAGAAGAGAAGAAGAAGTTTGACGTCCTGGCGAAGAATCCAGATGCAGCGTTGCAGGCTCTGAGGATGATAATGAATTTCAGACGCTAGAGTTCAAGCCATGAAGTAGTGAACAACCATGATCCTTACTACCATCTCACCATCTTCACCGAATCCCACTCCATTTGCCCACCAAATCGCATGCACAGCACACAAGACCAAGTTGAAGTAATAATACTGTATACGAACGAGACACACACTAAATCAAACAGAGGTAAATCCTAGCCAGCCCAGGATCTATTTTGCTACAGCCCTCTCCAAACGCCACTTATGCATTTCTCTCCCATCCAGAAGCCCGTAACTTCCATTCTCTCCCTTATTGCCCACCCATCTTGATCCCCGCTGCACCATCACAGCTCCCTAATATCTTACAAATGAACTATATATACGTGTGTACCACCTCCGCTTCATCTCATCCGTCTCAAGCTCCTCCACCAAGAATCTTCTTAATCTTGCTCTTCTTCCTCGAAGCATCCTCGCCATCATCCACTGACCCGTTTCCATTCCCATTGTCATTTTGCGAAGGTGATGGCGAAGGACTATCCTTATGTTTCTTGAGACGGTTCAGAGTAGAAGCCACAAACCCACTCTCATGGCTCCTTATCTTGGTTGTCGTTGACTCACTGTCTTGACTGCTATCCGGCCGATGCCTCTCGTTCGCAGGAGTCATCATCAAACCTGATGGTAAAATTTGCCCGCGACCATTCGATTGCAGTGAGGTCATGCTGCTCGAATTACTGGGTGTTCGCGCAAGCCCATTGCCGTTGTTTGAAGCGAAAGAACGCCCGGGACTCTTCGACCGTTCGGATAGTGCCACTCCAGACCCACTTGCAGCTAGAGCAACACTGCTCGCATCGCTATTCTCGTAGGAATTGTCTTGGCTAGATGGAGCGAGGAGCACGCTACTGGTAGCTAGTTCTCGCAGGCGATTCTGTTGAGCAGTGTTGGGCCGATGCTTGCTGAATTTGTTACCGATGATGGCACCAGTGTGCGAGATTAGAGCTCGAATTACGTCTTTCTTGACGGCTTGAGCAAGGTCGAGGTTCGACCAGGTTTTGTTCCGGTACTCAATCTCAGGTAGGCGGAAGACAAAGTCATGCACATCTTCGATATTGCGCTCCCCCTTTCCTTTGTAGCTCAGACAAAGAACCACACTTGGAATCTTGACATAGGCCAAAGTCATGTAATTTGAGGCTCGGGCCATCATCTTCGTCAAATCGTCGGAGGGCTTCTCCTTTGATTTACCGCGGTGTATCCTGAACCGCTTCTTTTGCTCGTCATTAATTGATTGTGAGTCGGGATTGGAAAGACCGGTTGAAGATCTGCCGAGAGTCGGCCGTGAACCAATGCTAGACTGCAAGCTCTCCACTGAAGTTTTCTTGGCTAGTGTCTTCGCAGCTCGTGCGCTCCCTGGACCCGAGTCCTTAGATTGGAAGAGCTGGAAATGGTATTTCTCACTGTTACGGCCGAATGAGTGCAAGCTTATTGCCTTGGATTTCCCCGTCGCCGCGGTAGAAGGGCGAGCTTCTGAGGTCATGGTAGGTCTCAGTCTCAGTTCCAGAGACCCAGCTCTTGTATTAGATCCAGAATCATTCCGTTCGACACTGCTAACAGTCAGGTGGTTTGAGCTTGCCCCTTCCATACTCTCGTCTTCTTCGTCCTCATCATCGTCAACGGGCTGCATGTTCTTGACCATGAATGGTGATTTGTTCTTGGCATCATTCGAGCCAGGGAACATGTAGTCGAAAAGCCTCTTGCCGACTTCTCGCTCAAGTTGGATTTTCATTGGGAAGAGATTGACTTCGAAGTGGTCCATGACTGGAATTCCGGCAATTGCCTCAAGCATGTACCAATACACTCTCAGCATCTGCTGATTACCACCCTCATTGAAAGCTCCACGCTCAGCATCCGAGTAAGGAGCAAACATCTCAGGATAAGTAGCATCCGGAAGCAAGTTCAAACCAACAATTTTACCAATCTGCATCAAATTGATGTGAGATCCATCAGAGTTATCAGTACGATCGTACTCAGCTCTTTGCAATTGGAACTCCATGAGAGGTTCGTTGTTGTCGCGGATCAAATGCCAGACAATCTGGTTAGAGGAGATATTCCAGTTGAGCAACCCAGTAGTCTGAGACCCGTCATACTTTCGTTGAGCGGTCGTGATAGCCTTCATCATGAAGAACAACTCATCTTCACAGCTCGTTAGGTCCTTATCGAGCAGCAAGCGATCTTCCCATCCTCTCTTATCCAACAACTTTGAGTTGATCTGGAACTGGGTCTTGATCTCCTCGAGCTGTCTGATTCGTTCTTGCAATCTGACAACCATCTCAGGAGCGCCTCGCAAATCGCTGAAATCAGAAGCAAGCATTATCTTCTCCAGGCGCTCAGTTCGGGTCTTCTCAAGTGGTTCACTGTACATAAGCAGATCCAAAACAATGATATACATGGCGTAGTACTGAGAAGAATTGCAGATGGCACGGATCTGAGGAAATTCAACGTAGAGATGATCCAGTCGGCTTTCGGCATTGTTGGGACTCTTCGGATGACTGCCATCACTGCTGATCTCGTCGTTGTACTTCAGGCGCAAGGTATTGTACTTTTCATATCGCAAATTTGCTGACGTCTTCTGCACGACACGTTTGAAACCAAACGGATCAACCTGGAAATCAAACATGACTTCCATTGGAACCCATGGTGGCCAAGCAGATCCAGCAGGAACGCCGTAATGATTGCCGGAATACATGGATAGTAGCTGAGAAGAGAACCACTTCTGTTGTGTGACGAAGAATTGAGTGCTGTCCATTTCGACCGAGAAACGTCGTTGCACGAGACCACTCACATCATCAAAGATACGATCCTTATCCATGACCTCCACGACCTTGGCCTCCATACCTTTAGCCGTGACCAGGACCACTGCCTTTTCGTTCTTATCGCTCTGAAGCTGGATCTGGGGTGCGATAAGTCGCAAGTGATAGCTGTTTTGAGGGGTGAAGTTCTGTGCAATATTGGCATCTAAATGTTCGCTCGACACTCGCGGAGCCGGCTCTTTTGACTTTGGATCGTCCGCATTAACAAAATTCTTGCCATCGGCAAGGATTTCTCGGATCCGATCTTCCACATCTTGTGCTCCAGGACCATCATCGTCAGCAGACGTAGGTGACGTGGTTGACGTAGAGTCATTGGTCTGGGGATTCGCAGCTCCAGCCTGAGCCTTGGCTTTGTTCTGTTCCTCAACGATATCCAAGATAAATTTGACAGCTCGTCTAGAAAGATAGTAAACAAAGCCACGCCTTTGGCTAACTTGATGAATGTAGCGAAGAATGATGTTTCTCAACTCATTGTTCCATTTGAGTTGCATGTTGTGGATCACGAAACGGTTGTTGAAGTCGCTGACGAAGTCTCCAGAAGGATCGGTGTCCATAGCCTCAGCTTCCTCGTCGTACTCTTTGGGAGAAGGAGTTTCGCCATCGCTATCAACATCAGCATCTCCGTCGGGCGTTGCACGTCTATTGTTGGTATGAAGACGCATGGCCATGCGTCGCATCATGGACTCTAGGAACAGCTTCTTGTCTCTCATAACATTTCCATGTTTGTTTAGTTGCTCATAGTCATTTTTCAGCGTTTGATTGTTTTCATCCCGAATATGCTTGAGCTCAGCATCTCCAAGCGCCCTAGCGTGAGATACCATCTGTTCTTCAATTTGCTCAAGGCGCTGTTGGATCAATTGGCATTGCACACGTCGAGGATCGTCATCCTTGCTCATGATACAATAATGCGTCGATTCTTGGCCAAAAGGGCTGGTCCGATCCGGATCGCCAGAGATTGTGTCGCCATGATCTGTCTGGCGAAAGTAGGTAAATCTGGGAGCGAAGGCAAGGGGCAGTATTTTCGTTTCCGGGTTGGCCTCTGAAGGTAGGATCCAGTCTAGTTCAACGAAATCATCCATATCAATCCAAGTGAAGTCGTTGTCGGGTATCTCAAAGTGAGAAAGGTCAGTGGCACCTCCCTCCTGCTGTGAAACAAGTGTTGCGGAAGCAGATGCTTTGCGAAGGTCTTCAGGTGTCGTGCCTGCAATGCTGGCTGACACTGCTCGAATATCCGCTGAAAGCAAATCCAATTGCGCTTGGTGCATCTTCATGCCACTGGTTTTCCCTGGGGTTTTGCGACCCTTGTCTTGAGTGTGAAATTCCTCTCGCCTCTGATGAACATCAAGCATGAAGCTGTCGAGTCTCATCTTGATTCCCGTAGCAGAGACAAGATCCTCGGAGTAGTCCTCGGCATCCTTGTGCTTGTAGATGTGGCTCAAGTAGAGCGGCGCTAGCAAAAGATTATATTTGATTGTCGCAAGATGCCGACCGAACTTCTTGCTTGACTTCTCAATGCCCGGCCACAAACGCCCTTGACGGATGGGCAGAGACATTGTGCCCCCAAACATTGACCACCAAGCGAAGAAGTGAGTGAAGAAGCGAGGAGTGAGGTGGACAGTGTTATAGCTCCTCGACGGTGCGGAATTCGAAACAGACCATTCCCGGTCAACCGGAGCTTTCACAGCTATTGACAAGTGGATGTGGTGACTTCGGAAGCCTCTAAATGCGTCATATGGAAGACCTGGTGGAGCTTTCGCAAACTGAGGCTCCTTCAAGATCACGTCGTAGTGAGGCTCGAATTTGAAGGACCGCTTGCCATCTTTGCCAATGTTCCGCTCAAACATCAATCCTGCTAGCCATTGAACATTCCCCGAGAGCTTCATAACGACTTTCTTGAATGAAGCTCCACGTTTGAAGCTATCAGTGCTAGAGATGCTGTCGTCATCTCGCTCCTTGGTTGCAGTGCTGCGGGCCTGATGGCTGTAATCCGGAATTGCAAGAATATATTCCCCGCTGTCGACAGTCATGAATTTCTTCGGGTCTTCCTCACTCCATACATTCCATCTCACGTCATTTCGCCAGCACATCAAGAAGCCAGCACCGTTGCCAGTGATCATATAAGGATCGCGGGTTCCTTTGAGCATTAGGTGGACATCGCCATCCCCCCTCCAAGCAATTCGGACACGAGAGTGGAAGCTGAGACGAATCTTGTCCCAGAACCCAGTTCGATCAGACGGGTCGACTTGAGGTTTGGTGAAAGTCTCAATCACCATCATCATATCCTGAATCGCGGGTTGGTAAGAAGCTCCCCAAGTTATGCGAGTGGGATAGCCAGTGTTAATGTCGATGTTGATATCCGAATAAGACTTTACGGGAGAGACTGTCCTTCGCACATCGATGGCAAATCCGCCTGCATTCGATGTTCCGGGTTCCGTATTCTTAGGTGGCACAATATTGACTTTGACATGCCGCATCGATTCGGGGCCTCTGAACTCTTCCGCAATCACGAAGTCCGTCTTCAGCGACCATGCCGGTAGTCTTGCCGACTGCCCCGGTTTGATTGCAGGTACGTGCAGGAGCGGTAATGGATAATCTCGCAGGCCAACTCGAGCCTCTCCCATGTCAATTTGTACATGCATAGGTACGAGAAGCCCATATTGCATGTCGTATGGCATTCCCTTGCCTACACGATGGATGAATTCTGGTAGCTGGCTCATGGGAAAAGATGGTTTGTCGATTGTGATGTGAAGGTCATTGATCAACGTTCCCATGAGACCTGGTCGGTCGGGGACCTCCAGAATGTCCTCTGTTTCTTCCATATCGTCTGGCAGTTCATCGGGGCCCCAGAAACCACTTCGCAGTTCTTTCATTCTATTCTTCGCAGCTGCGAAAATGCGATCAATCCGAGATTTCCAGCTCTGAGCGTTGTGGCGGTCAAGTCTATCATGAGCTTCCGCAATTGTTATCTTCGCAGAGCCCGTCATTCCACATGTGCCTTCAGGGTCGTAGCGCATCTTACGACCACGACGAGATGCTGAACGGCTCCTTTCTTCGGAGATGTTATCCACACTCTTGCTTTGTCGTCTATGCTCGCCCTTGTGCTGGCTACGTCCTCGTGGGTGAGCTGAGCGATTGCGATTCCTAGAGTTGCGCAATTCCTCTTCCTCTATTTTCTTAGCTTTGACCTTAAAGGCTGCTTCACGGGCGAGGCGCTGTGCTTGTTCGACGAGACCTGCACGGTAGATAGCGCCAAGTTTCCATTCGAACGCGCCATCTTCGAGCTCAAAGAGTAACGCTCTGCTTCGAATTGATATTTTTGGAACATGCTTAGGGCCCTCCGGGTGCTTCTCCAAGATGTACTCGTTTGTCCCGGTTGTAAAGCGGTGATGGAGTTGCTGCACAGACTTGATAGTATTCATAAAGTTGTCGACGATTTTATGGACGACGAGCTGATGCGGTACAGCTATTCTGATAGCTTCCGTGTTCACATCAATCACTCGCTCATCAGTTATCTCGCCTGTACTGCGCTTGCGCCTGTGGTCCCGCAGATCTAATCTCAGAGCCTTGATGCTAATGATTCTAGCCCAAACACGTTTCATCCTGGGTGCCTCAGCATAAAGTCTGACGAGCTTAGCATGGAGGAATGGGGACGACCACCGATGTCTTCCAGCTTCCATGCCATATACTTGCAACATCATAGGAGGATCATTAGGCATGGTTGCTTTGATCTGCACCAGAGCCGACCTGAAGTCTACTGTCACCAGCTCTTTCATAGGGAAAGGAGAGTCTGGCGCGCCTCTGGTATAGAAGTCTTCGGGAGATTTCAGTGGTGAGAGGTGGTTGGAGCCTCCAAAGATCTTAGCGGCTGTTCGTGCCTGCTGAGCCTCTAGCTCATCTGCTCTTGTGCGAACAAATGCTTTTCTGAGGACTGTTGTGGCCACGCCAACAGCATAGTGACGATACAGAGAGTACTGGATAAGTAGCGTCCGCACGTGAGAATTGACGTGGAAGACTGGGCCCTGATTGTCACTCGCCGTCGACAAGGCAACTTCGAATCTGGGAATAGCAATGAACGGTTCGGCTTCCCATTTCTCAGTGGACTCTACCACGAACGCCTCGAGGCCTCGGACATGGACAGCTAATCGACGTCCGTCGGTTGGATGTTGGTGTGACTTCTTACGTGGTGATTGTGGCATTTTGAGAAACAACTCTGGATCTGGTGTCAAAGACCGGCTTCCTGCTCTTCTTCGGGATGACCTTCTTTCAAGCGCATCAACTTTCTGTGCGCGGTACTCCGCTGTCCACGACTGCAACTGTAGTGCAAGACCTCGAGTCTCATCAGATATGTCCTCATCAACACCGGCAACTTCAGCACTGAAATCAGATCCTTGTATCTGGAAGTGAAGGAGCCAAGCCGGTAGTGCCCTTACGAAGTTGGGATCTCGAGACGTTCTAGCATGTGGCCTCTTCTCGGGTTCTACATTGAGCCGTAGCTGGCGAACAATTTGACGCACTCCATCACTGATTTCAGGTCGGATCATGTGAACAGAGAAAGTTTGCAGATTGCCTGTCGCAACGACGTAGACCTCTGGGTTCGCACTGAGCTGAACCTTCAGTTCGAGGGATTCGGTTTGTAATAGGTCGTAATGAGCACCAGATGATGTCTGGTAATAAAGATCGTGGGATTGCAGTCTCATAGTTGCCCCGAGGCTGTAGTGGAGATCTCCCACTGCAGAATGCGAGGATTCCATATCCAGGGATATCGAGGAGACAGAAGAAATAATTAGATCAAAATCGTCTTCATCTGCTGGTTTTTCCACGGGAGGAAGTGCAATTCTTATGACAGGTTCATGCATAGAGAATTTGACGAGTGCCTTGGGCAGCAGTCTAGAGATGAGAACATGTCTCTGAGGTAAAGTTTCTTTTCTTGGTGACGGTTTAGGTTGCAGGAGAGCCAGCACCAGAGGTAGATGCTTGGGATCCAGATCCACAGAGGGTGATGTGATAACCACGTTGGCGAAGAGGATATTGGCATTTCTTTCATCCGCACTATTGTCTTTCACAAACTCAACAGTCTTGGATGGCAAAGTGGTTCGAACTGTTGTTGTGGCCATTGGAATATAAATCAACCTGTCAGACTTGCCTTGTCCCTCGTCAACGCCAATGGCAATGGAAAGAGCTGCTACAAGAGCTTGGTGGGCAATATCCTTGGACGAGAAATACATGCGATGCGCTGGCGACTTCGGATCGAGGCGATGTAAATCCACACCGACCTCCTTCATCGAAGCATTCAGGTAGATTTGTGATCCATGAGGTTTAACAGAGCTGATCTGCTTCGTGAATCCGACATAACTAACCGCAAACTGTACTTCCTTGATGC
Source organism: Cairneyella variabilis (assembly GCA_001625345.1). Lineage (NCBI taxonomy): Eukaryota > Fungi > Ascomycota > Leotiomycetes > Helotiales > Cairneyella > Cairneyella variabilis. The sequence continues at coordinate 17,337 of AYLM01000623.1, forward strand.
CACGAAGTATGGAGCTCACAAACTCCTTCGAGTCCGAGACGGTCTGTACGAGGCTCTCTTCCCGGCTCCCGGGTCTGTCCAATTCCTCGATTAGGTCTGTGACTGATATCTCTGCAACATCTGATTTCCCTAGCGTTCGAAGCTTTCGAGAGCTCTTATAGCGAGTGATGCATGTATGTATATCATCATACGGTACATGCACTCGGCCCAACTTCAACGAAATAGCAGCATCTCGTAGCCCATCGAGTTCCTTGTATAACAGACCGTGAATGTTAAGTGTTGCGTGATCGAGGACCTCCAACGATTCCCGGCCCTCGGGTGTGAAGAGGACACTGCGAATAGTGATCATCCATTCTGCCGGCCGTTGCTCTTTCTTGGCTTTTCTGACATGCGAGAACATTCTGCCTCTGTCAACCATCTTGCGCCTGGTGTCAACCGCCATGGTAAAGCTCCCAACTTGTATCTGCCCCACATCCACCACGGTCACAGAGGAGTTCGAAGCCACCACATCTACCATGCGAATCCAGTTGATATTGCGATGCAGGCGCTTTATCCGCTCCTTTATACTGGTGAGCGTTTCCCAGCTTTTGCTCCGATGCGGACCAAAGCTCGCATGCCGCGATATGGGTCGGATCGTGGGTTCTGCTTCGCCATTTGGTGTTTCCGCCGGTGATGGCGTGCCATCTTCGTCCTCATTCTCTCCTGACTTATCCCCATCTGCCGCTTTCAAATCAACCGTTACGGCCAGTTCCGTGAGTACAATGCTCAGCCATGTGGGTTGTGCAAAGGTCGGCCGATGTAGATTAAGCCCCAAGCCCCGGATCTCTATCTTGATTCCATCTTTCGGTGTGTATGCGAGTCTCCTCAGAGAGAAGTAGCCAATGCGCTGAATGGATATGCCGGTGATAATTCTAAGGACGGCGAATAGGATGAAGGACGATAGGTAAAGTAAGACAATCACCCCAAAGATGAAGGTCGGGTTCAGGAGCGCCATGAATTCGAACAGGTCACGCCATTCGCAGTATTCTGCTTATCCACGACAAAATTGAGGTCCCTCCCAGTCTCAGCGTCCTCGAAATGCGATTGTGGAAGTTCAACAAGCCATTCGCGCTGGCGATGTTCCTGCGCACAAAGATAGTGGCACGTTGCGCGCGAATTACTCCGATATTGCCGCGAAAGGATGCGTGGGATATGGGAGATCTAGCATCATCATACTCTGGAGTTACCAATCATTCGCGCTTCTTCGTTGAATTGAGAAGAGTACTAGTGAGTGTAGGCGTTGAAGCTAACGGCTGTCGTGGGAAGTCTGGACGCAGGTGTGACGTCGGGGAGGGGGGAAAGAATTATTCGATCAACGTGAGAACAAAAAAGCCTACCCAACGAAGCGACGTATTGGAAGAATCCCAAATTGAAAAATGTTGGTTTGCTTGGGCAGGTCTCGTACGACGACGACGTTATCTGTGGTGGGATAACTTCGTCCCCATCACTTCCTGGCCAGACCTGGTACTTGACATTTAACCCATCATCCCTGCAGGCAGATGGCGCGTTAGTCAGCCGTCAAGTGACAGGGGTCTAGTGCTTGTCTCTCCCATTCTCCCCAAAAGCTTTCATTTCAGTTTCAGTATATCGAAAGCTTTCATTAGGATGCATATTTAGGACAGTAATAACCCAAAACATCCGGAGTGAAGAGGTTTTAGCGTCTGGCGTGTCTTATCTACAAATGGAAGCCGCAAATTTCATGAATGCGGCGTCTAGCGGTTGACAGAAAAAGCGGCACTTATTAGAAGACTGGGACTTCCCGAAATATCTTTCAACCATGAGATATTTAGAAGTAGGGAAGGCCTAGAGGGAAGGACGAAGACACTCAGATCTATAGAATAGAGACAAGAGCCTTCAATCAATACTGCAGATACTTTCATATTTCCTCCCGCTTTTTTGGTCCACCGCGAGGCCGTCTAGAAACCTTCGGTGCCGCTTTTTTCGCTCGACATACTAAAGTTCCTCCGTAGCTCTCAGAAGCACTGGTCTCTCCACCATCTCGAGCAAGGTTCAAGAGCTCTCCGCTCGGATCATCACGCGACTGGATGAGATGTCTCAAAGGGAATCCCAAGAACTTGGCGAGCAGCAGCCCCTCGATCGCCAAATGCTCGCTTAGGCGCCTTTCCACCTTTTACAATCTTGCAAGCGAGAGGTTGATATATATCTGTGTATGTATGTTCACCTGGTATCTACATTTTCCTAAACACCGACCCATGCCTATCAAAGCTTCAACTCCTCAGTACTCTGCACCCCAGCGCTTGTTTTACCCCGATTCATCATCTCAGTATGGGTTTAATAATCATCATCCTCATCGTACTTCGCGTCGACGTCTGCCCAACCACATCCCCATCTTAATCCACCCGCCTCGCCATTGGTTCTCATAAGTCTCGCATCTGGTCCCTCCCGCCAAACTCGAACAAGGTAGTCATCACCAAGTGTGACGAGTTCACCATCGTGGGTCCATGTCAAGGAACTGACCTCCCGATCATGGCCACGAATAAGAGGCGTTCCGTTCATAGAGATACGAACCGAATCACCGACATTCTGGTCGACACCACTTCCGACTCTTCGAAGAGTGGGTCGTTGCTGCAAGAGTTCAGGTACCTCTTGAGCTTGAGGTAGATATCGCTCATCTGTAGGGAAGAGGACAGGGGTGGCGTCACTGCTTCCTACAGCGAGCATTTCGCACTTGCCATCCTTTGCCTTTCGGAGTGCTGACTTGACATAGAATGAAGTTGCGTGGAAGGAAGGGTGCCGGAAGCCGTACAAAGGCGCTAATCCTTCCTGTGTGGCTCTCTGAGGGGCTCGTTCCTGTTCGAGTTCGGGTGCGTGACCGAGAATCAGATGCGCTGTGGAATAGGCATAGATAGTGTTGTCCTTGCAGAGGGTGAAAACTCTGCTTCCATCAGTGCTCAGATTCAGAGCGCTGATGCCGAAATGGCGCCACTTGTTGTGGTGAGGAGGCTGTCTAGTTGTCGAAAGAGGGATTTGCAACTTCTTCTTGGTTTGAATGTTGCGAATATCCCACAACTTGATCGAACAGTCTGCTTCAGAACCCGAGAGAATAATATGCTCCCGTGATGGCAAAAATTCAACAGCAGTCACTGAAACAGTTCCATCTCGACCAGTCATGTCAGTCCTAGGAGGTGTATCGGTCAATCCTAATTCTAGTTAGCAAAAGTACAAACAATATCCAAAGGAGTGCGTACCAATGGTGGATGGAATACGAATGGGAGCTTTGTGGGCATCCTCTATGCTGTTGACAGCCCGAGCGTACAAGACTTTGTGTGTTTGTGACCGAGTGAGAGCGCCAGTAGCTTCTGGGCGTCCAATGATACGATATGATGGACTATCATAACCGTTTACTCTCAAGTCCCATATCTGAATATTACCGTCTCGGCTTGAGGTTGCGACCACGCTATTATTGTTGGCACCAGGCTGGAATCGCACCTGCTTCAAAGAAGCTGTGTGCTTACCAAGGATGGCTAGAGTACTTTGGGTACGCATGTCAACAATCCTCGCCGTCTGATCTCCAGACGCAGTAGCCAAAAGACTATCATCTGCATTGAAGGACATATCGATGATGGCATTTGCATGAACCTGGAAGCCGACCCAGACCTTCGAGAAGTCCTCATCGTCCTAGGAAAAGGGAGTTAGCAAGGTGCTATCAAAAGGTACCAACGATGAGGTGCTTACAGGCGATTCACCGCTCTTGCCAGACTCCAACATCCGAATCCAGCCTTTCTCGTCACCTACCCCGACGAGACTATTTGCTGGATCAGGTTAGCATAACGCCCGAATGAGAGCTGCATATACTCACTATTACAACCCGCGGCAACAAAGGGTATGGTGCGTCCAGTTGTATCGAGGCTTCTACTCATATGAACGTCCTCTGGCTTAGAATAGAACGATGCAGTTTGAGCTTGCCAGTCTGGAGATCGTTAGTAAGGCACCAAAGGCGAAGTGGATGATCACAAACCATTGACAGGGTACTCGTAGTATTGGCGAGTCGGACGTCGAGCCGAGCAGATGCTGAGGCTCAATAACTGACCAGAAAGCCCTCGTCTGGCTAATGGTACAATACGTTGTATATCCTCTTCAGCGTGTATTGATTCATCATCTTCGCAGTCTTCCTCATCTTCCTCATCAATACAATCCATCTCCCGTGCAGCTCGTTCACAAGGTGAAGACTGAATATCATCACCTGCCATACCACCATCATGAACAGCACCAAATTCAAATTGCTTCGATTCCATGGACCCAAGACCAGGGCTCGACTCCGGATCTGGAGTGTGCAAAGTTTTTCTTCTCTTCAAATCTCTTGTAAACTCCTGTGGGGTATTTTCCTGGCCACTGACATCTCGGAAAGAGCTTGGCTGTGAGCCAGGTCGATTTAGGGCGGGCGCCATCACTTCGTCCAGAGCTCTGCGGGCAGAACTCTTCCTCTTCTTCTGGCCTAGTCCATGAGAACGAGGAGTGAAGAACCTGTTGAATCTTCGAGGTGTTACCGAAGGAGATGCCTTTCTTCCATTCTGTGTTCGCGGTGGTGAACTAATGGGATGCTGAGTTGATACTGTTGGAGGTAAGGGCGAGGGAGGGGATGGAGGCGCTGGCTTCGTATAGCTGGCAGGGATCATGAGAGACATCTTGTTGTATTTCTCATAAGATCTCGAGCCCAACTCGTTTTTGCTGGTGTTGCGGGTTTGGAAGAGGAAGAAGCTCTTTACACGGAGACGCGGTGAGACGCGACTGACCCAAAGTGGCTGGGGTGATTGACAGGGGTTCTTATCAGCGCAAAAAAATTATCCAAGTGCGGGCCGTTCAACTGTTCAAGAACATAAAATCCTCCGCCAACATCAATATCGACTGGCACCATGGGTATCCAAAAGAAGCATGGAAAGGGTCGTCTTGACAAGTGGTACAAATTGGCCAAGGAGAAGGGATACCGTGCCAGAGCTGCCTTCAAATTGATCCAGCTGAACAAAAAGTATGGATTTTTGGAGAAGAGCAAGGTTCTTCTGGATCTTTGTGCTGCTCCTGGAGTAAGTGAATATTCTTATTCTCACGGATTAAACTCTAATATGTTTTCAGTCATGGTGTCAAGTCGCCGCAGAGACTATGCCAGTGAGCAGTCTCATCGTTGGCGTTGATCTCTCCCCCATCAAGCCAATCCCGCGATGCATAACTTTCCAAAGCGATATTACAACAGACAAATGCAGAGCTACGATTCGCCAACACTTCAAAACCTGGAAGGCAGATACAGTATTGCACGATGGAGCGCCCAATGTCGGTACTGCGTGGGTGCAGGATTCTTTCAACCAGGCAGAGTTGGCGCTGCAAGCAATGAAGCTGGCTACTGAATTTCTAGCACCGGGTGGAACATTCGTCACGAAAGTCTTCAGATCAAAGGATTACAACAGTCTTTTATGGGTTTTCAATCAACTCTTCACAAAGGTCGAAGCAACGAAGCCCCCATCTTCGAGAAATGTTTCCGCCGAAATTTTCGTTGTTTGCCAGGGCTTTAAAGCGCCAAAACGCATCGATCCGAAATTCCTCGATCCTCGATCCGTCTTTGCAGAATTGGCAGACCCTACACCAAACAATGAAGCCAAGGTTTTCAATCCAGAAGTCAAGAAGCGAAAGAGAGATGGTTACGAGGAAGGGAATTACACACAGTTCAAGGAAGTGCCTGCAAGCGAGTTTATTCAGACGACAGATCCGATTGCTATCCTGGGTAGTCTGAACCGATTGAGCTTTGAACAGCCTCAGAATGGTGATGTAGCTCTGGCTGCCTTAGACAAATTACCGGAAACCACACAAGAAATCCGGAACTGCTGTGCTGATTTACGAGTTCTTGGGAGGAAGGAGTTCCGGACGCTTTTAAGATGGCGACTGAAGGTTCGAGAGAAGTTCGGATTTGCCACAAAGAAGAGTAAGAAGGAAGCCGAGGAGGAAGAAGTTGCAGAGGTTGAGCCTATGGACGAGGAATTGAAGATCCAGGAGGAATTACAGGCCCTGAATGAGAAGGAGAGCTCCCGGAAGAAGCGAGAGCGAAGAAGAGAAAATGAAAAGAAGCAGCGGGAAATTGTCCGAATGCAGCTTCATATGACAGCACCTATAGATATCGGTCTTGAGCAAGCAGGGCCGAACGGAGACGGCTCGATGTTTGGGCTCAAGACAATTGATAAGTCGGAGGCAGTAGACAAGATTGCCAAGGGAAAAATGGCAATTTTGACTGAAGCAGATATTCGGAAAGACCAAGACAGTGGATTTGGTTCTGGAGAGACAGACGAGGAGAGCGACGACGAGCAAGACAAGCTCGATCGAGAGCTTGACTCTATGTACGAGCAATACCAGGAGCACAAGTCAAATGCCGACGCCAAGTTCCGAGCCAAGAAAGCACGAAAAGAGCATGAAGATGATGATTGGGACGGTTTCTCAGCCGATGGTCATGCGAGTGATGACGAGGATGAGCTTGAGGAGGATAGCAGTGACGAATCTGACGAGGAAGGGCCTTCGAAGAAATCTCTTTTGACGGACCTGGACGCCAGCGAGAAGAAATCTGGTGGACTTTCGAGGCGAGCAGCACAGTTCTTTGACCAGGATATCTTCAAGGATATCGGAGGCATACCCGAAGAGGAACCCGAATCTGATGTAGAAATGGAAGATAGTGAAGAAGAGATCGCAGCAGATCTGGACCAGCTTGATTCAATGATGGGACGAGATGAGGTGGAGGAGTCTGAGGATGACTTTCCGGCTGCTGAGGACGAAGTAGAATCCGAAGAAACTGACGATGATGGATTCGAAGTCGTCAAGAAATCGGCTGCTGAGAAACAATGGCAAGATGAAGAGCCCCGCAAGGACGGCAAGCTAGGTACGTAAATCGGAGATTCTATTGGTGATTCCTAACTAACGTGAAATAGACATCGACATAATTACAGCCGAAGCCATGACACTCGCCCAACAAATCGCTTCAGGCGAGAAGACCACCCGCGACCTAATCGATGAAGGTTTCAACAAATACACATTCAAAGACCGAGACGGACTTCCAGAATGGTTCCTCGATGATGAAGGCCGACATGACAAGCCACACCGCCCTATCACCGCGGCAGGAGCCGCAGCCATCAAAGAGAAGCTCCGCGCTCTAAATGCTCGTCCCATAAAGAAAGTCCGCGAGGCCAAGGACCGCAAGAAGTTCAAGGCCGCTCAACGACTCGAGAAGTTGAGAAAGAAGTCTGCTCTCCTGCAAGACGAGGAGGGCATGACGGAAAAGGAGAAGGCGCAGAGTATCATGAAGTTAATGAGCAAGGCGGCAAAGAAGAAGCCTAAGCAGCAGGTCAAGGTTGTGGTGGCGAGAGGTGGTAATAGAGGTATTGCTGGACGTCCTAGAGGTGTCAAGGGCAAGTACAAGATCGTCGATGCGAGGTTGAAGAAGGATACGAGGGCTGAGAAGAGGTTGGCGAAGAAGAAATGAATGGTAGATTTAGTATAATGATACCATCTTGTTGAGCTGTAAAGTCGGGCCTCAAATGTGGACAAGTCTTGATTCCTATATTCTGAGTCCCAAAGGTATTTTGGTCCTACAAGTATTCTGGTCTCAAACTACTTTAGTCTAAAAATTGTTCAAGAGTGATGAGTACTCAACTCGTAAAACCTTGAACCTCATAGGTATCATTCAATCCTAAGTACACCGCCCTGAAAGAGAACAAGTCACAGTGTTAAGAAGAGCCTGAAGTCATGCATAAATTTCCTTCATTGCGCAGAAGCTCATAACTAACCTTCTCATATGGACTTCATCATTCCAGCTAAGAAGCTTCACTCTTCTCACCACAGCCTCCCACTGTCTCCTCCTCAGTAAGCAACCATACTAGTTAACCCCTCCAACTCTCTCTTGAAATTCCTATGCTGCGAGATCTCATACGCATAAGCATCCATAAAGTTCTTCGCACCCCTAATAATCTCCACCGCCTGCCTCACACTCTCCGGCTTACCCACCTGTCCCGCCGTCACCACACCATAACTCTCCACCACCTCCGCACTCGTACTAAAGTCCATACCCTCCACCTTACACGCCGCTTCCACAAGCTTAACGCCTTCTCCAGTTGCACCAATAGGCTTACAGTGTCCGAAAGCTTCCCGAACCCAGTGAATCACACGCCCCTGCTTCATCAGAGTTGAAATGTGTTCGCCTCCTGGGACGTATATCGTATCGAACATCGTACTACGCATCCCCTCAAAATGATGATCTGGGCTGACACTCTGGCCGCTGGAACTCTTGACCGGCTGTCTCTTCGGCCCAATCGTACTCACGAAAGCGCCAGCAGCACTAAAAGCGCTCTTCACAGCACCGTATTCCACATCATTAAACCCATCTGCAATAATAATAGCCACAGTGCGACTAGCAATCGTGGGCTTGAGCCCAAGTGCCTCAGGAGTGAAGTCGAATTGCGAAAGACCCTTAGCTTTCTTCCCGTGATTCGGACGGCCAGCTTCAGTGGGAGTAGGAGCACCGCATTTCTCGGCAACAGCTTGTGCGAGATCAAGAGAGATGTCGCAGAGACGAGTAACCATTCTCTCGTAGACGACAGGATCATCGCAGTGGTCGAGCTCGAAGCCGAGAGCGGCGATTAAGTGGGCTTTCTCGGGCTCGGAGATGGAGTTCCAGAAGAGTTGGGCTTGGCTGAAATGCTCGCTGAACTTGACGGAGTGAAGACGCTGCTTCATGGCCACGATTTTCTCGGGATAGTCGACGTAGCCGCCTTCTTCTTGTTTTGCGGGGGGGACGATGGAATGGCGGTTAGGCCAGTAGTTTGTCTTGCCTTTTGTGATACGGTGTCGCATCTGGCCGTCTCGGTGATTGTTCATGACTGGGCAGACGGGGCGGTTGATGGGAAGTTCTTGCCAGTTGACGCCAAGACGAGAAAGTTGAGTGTCGAAGTAGGAGAAGTTGCGGCCTTGAAGGAGAGGATCATCAGAGAAGCCGATGCCAGGAACGAGGTGGGCGGTGCAAAAAGCGGCTTGCTCAGTCTGTGTGAAGAACTCGTCGACATTTTGGTTGAGTTCCAGCTCTCCAATGTATCTCACTGGAAGTAGCTCCTCTGGCCAGACCTTAGTGGCGTCGAGGATGTCGAAGTCGAAGTCATCCTGACGGCTCTCGGGGCAAACTTGGATACCAAACTTCCAGGTTGGGTAGACGCCATTGTCAATAGCAGTGTACAGATCCTTTCTATGGAAGTCAGGATCCTGACCGCAGATCTTCAATGCCTCATCCCAGACAAGAGAATGGACACCGAGAGTTGGCGTGAAGTGGAACTTGACGAAGTGTCTAACACCCTCTGCATTGGTCAAAGTGTAGGTGTTGACACCGAAACCCTGCATCATTCGGTAGGACCTGGGGATTCCTCGATCACTCATAGCCCACATGAACATATGAGTTGCTTCGGTATGCAAGAACTGAAAGTCCCAGAAGTTGTTATGTGCTGACTGGGCCTGCGGAACTTCGGTATCCGGCTCTGGCTTTCCTGCATGAATGATGTCCGGGAATTTCATGGCATCTTGAATGAAGAACACGGGGATATCATTTCCAACAATATCCCAGTTGCCTTCATCGGTATAGAACTTGACTGCAAAGCCACGAACATCTCTCACGGTGTCTGCGCTTCCCCGTGATCCCAACACAGTAGAGAATCGAAGGAAGACAGGGGTCGTTCGGGAGGTATCGGTAAGGATGCCAGCATTGGTGACGTCTTCAGCACTTTCATAAAGCTTGAAAGTTCCAAAAGCTCCAGCTCCTCGTGCATGAACAACTCGCTCGGGAATACGCTCATGGTCAAACTTCATGATCTTGCAACGGAGTCAGTTGCAATCTAATGTAAAGCTTCCAAGACAAATACTACTCACCTTCTCTCTGCCAAAGTTATCCTCCAACAGAGCCGGACCTTGACGGTCACCAGTTGAGGCTTGGAGCCAGACATCAGTATTGGTCTCCGTAACTCCAAAGTCACTCGTGAGATGGTGGGAAGAGCTAGGATAAACGATATCAGACTTCATGTCAGCAGTCTTCTTGTTGGAGGACATGGCTCCAGCAACTGCTTCACTAGCTCTTTGCATGGTATCTCCAAGCGCAGATTGCATGTCGAGGGTATAAAGCTTAAGTTTTGTGAAGTGAGAGGAAAATTCGGAGCACAGCTTGAGCAGAAGTTAGCTTACACAATGGAGGTGCTGACTATGGGCAGCCTCTGGAAGACTTATATTTCCATCCAGGCGGGGTTCCAGCTCCAGAGCTTCTCAAAAACATGACGGTAGAAGCTCAGATTCACGTTCTCTGCTTCTGCTGTTGACGTAGCCTGCATATATCGCACCGTATCACCACATCGGGTAGCCGCACGAGATGTGGAATCACATGTATGTCAAGGCAGGGAGAAACCCATTGGCCAATGGCACGGAACTCATTACCTACCGAACTCCATACCTGATCCCAAGGTCAATCAGATAATTGGAGTAGATTTTCCCAGGTCAAGAGCTGCGAAGAAAAGACAAGGTTGTAGCTTGTGGAGCATGGGAGCATGGGAGCATGGGAGCATGGGAGCTTGAACAGGCGTGCCATTGGACATGAACGATAGCAAAAGAGGGGAAGCAGGAGCAAAGCTCCGTTGAAAACCAGGTCGAGGTTGGACATTACGTTGCTTGCATGGGTATCTGAGAATTGTTTGGAGATTCGCCACTCGGCCCCGCGCCTGGGCAAGTCACCTGACCAGCAGGTCGAGGAAGAGATCGTGAAGTTTTAAAGTGCTGAAGTGGAAGGTAATATAGTAGCAACAGTCTAGCACTTCCGCGTAGATAGCACCTTTCGTTCTCCTACCTCTCGTGCAAGATAGCCCCTTTCATTATAGTACTCGTGCCTGCTATTTGCCGCTCTTGAATGTTCCTTGACCTTTTTTAATAAGAGGTGCAGAATGGTAGGCATGAGTACTAGAATGAAAGGGGCAATCTTACACGAGAGGTAGAAGAACGAAAGGTGCTGTTTGTGGGTAGAAGAGAGCGGCCGACCTTAGCATTAATTGAATGTGTGGAGTTCGCTAGCTTTCCGAATGAGGAAATAGCGATTTGCAAAGAAGGGTGTTGCTGTAACTTCACTTTCAATTTATGCGGCAAGCACGACCTCAACGCCCTTTTAACCCCAAAAGAAAAAATGAGGAATCGATCAAATATGATGTCTCACCGATAGAGGGTCGGTAACTTACTTCAGCACCGCTTCTAGCTCATCGAGATTCTGCTGTACACAATCGACGATATCATTCTGCCTCTTCTTTTCAATTTACCAACTCTCTGACTTCCATACCACTTTACCTCTACCGTCACTCACCACCTCGCCATTCTTACCCTCGCAGGGTCAACCCCTTAAACACTACCGGAGTATATATAAGGTCTCCCCTAAAAGCGATAAAAATCAGCAGAATACTTTTCTACATCATTGTCTTCCTAATCATCTGCTCAATCATGTAATCTTTTTCGTTTTGTAATTAGACGTAAATTCAAAAATTCGAAGTTTGGACAAGTCTCCAGTGCTCGTGGAAGACAAATAAGGTTTTGGAGACGGTGGCTTGGAGAGAAGCAATTGTTGGCAGAATAGATATTGGGCCGGCACGGCAGCAGATTAAGATAGAGGGAGATGGCAGAAATGGTAGTGGATCCAGGCGGTTGTTTTTTGCGCCTTTGCTGCTCAGCAGAGCCATTTCACCGAGAAGAATTCGCCTTCATGAATAGGTATCATTCGTATCTAACTCTATCATTAAACTCATTAGACACTAAATGTATAACCACCCTGTTCTCATCCCCCACACGTTTCCAACCCTCCCAATCTATATACAATCCTTCTAAGCCAAAACACAACTACTCAACTCATTCCTCGTTCTATACCAAATAATAACTACTCAACCGATTCCCCGCCCCACACCACTCCAACCCATCCCCCGGACACGCAAAGTTACAATCGCTCGCACTCGCATTCACACTCCCTGTATTCCACACATTCCCACAATAACACTCTCCCCCATACTCCACGCCCCAATACATATATCCATCACATTCTGACGCGCACATTTCTAAAGTCATGGACGTGTAGTTGTAGAAAACGGCGGAGGAGAGGGCGCGGACGTTGGTGGCTTCGGTTTGGCACCCATAGTAGGAGTAGTTGCCGATTTTGGGGACAATGGCGGGGGCGGTTTGGGTGGGTGTTGCGGAGGCTGAGATTGATGTTGATGTTGTGACGCCGCTCGAAGAGCTTGCCGTCACAACCGTGCTGCTTGAAGACTGTACCTGCACAAGAGCACTCGACGAGCTCGATGGAGTAATGATCGAGCTACTAGAGCTACCCACAGTCCCATTCATCACGTAAACACTCAACCTATTTCCGGCACCACAGTACTCATACTGATTCCCTGCACAAACCATCGAGCAATCACTGTCGCTCGTAAGAACGGATCCAGCACCAAATGAGTTTCCACACCAACACTACCGAAAGTCAGTAAGTAGCCTCTAGGTGTTTGAGATATTACACACCTCGCGGCCGTATTCAGCCCCCGCATACAAATACCCCGCACCACCACACTCCGAAACACAAAGCTCAATTGTATTACTATCGTTAGGGAAGGATGCCGAGCTGAGAGCGCGGACATTCGTGCCTTCAGTATAGCAGCCCATGTAGTTCCATGCGCCTACGGACTGGACGATGTGAAGGGTTGGTGTTGCGGAAGCAGAGGTAGTGGTCGTGGAGGAAGCTAGAGATTTGGATGAGCTTTTGAGTGTCGAGGAAGAGGTTTTGAGAGTCGAAGAAAAGGTCTGAGAGGAGGATGATGAGAGTTTTAAGGTAGGAGACGTCGTTGTTTGAGAAGAAGATGAGGATGAGAGTTTTGAGCTCGAAGATGTCGAGACTTTTGTAGAAGAGATTGAAAGAGTAGAAGATGAGCTTGAGGTTTTGAGAGTTGATGATGAGACGGATGAAGATTTGAGGGTCGAAGATAGCCCTGTTGACGTAGAGCTTTTCAAAGTCGAGGAAAGTGATTTACCTGAAGTCGAGATTGAAGATGAACTCAACACAACGCTGCTGCTGCTGGAAGTCGATGATGCGAGGCTGCTGCTGGTGGTAGATGCCGACAGAGAGGAGAGCATGTACATCTCCAATCTGTTTCCGGCACCGCAGTACTCGTATTGGTTGCCTGGGCAAATGAAGTTGCAGTCGCTGAGGGAAGCCAAAGTGGAGGTAGATGCGAGGGTGTTACCGCAGTAGCCTAGTATCAAGTCAGTATTCGCTTCAAGAAATTTTGTAGCCCGGATTTCCACAGACATTCTCCGCCATATTCGACACCCCAATAGTTGTATCCAGCACAGTCACTAGCACACATCTCAATCGTCATAGCAGTGTAATTATAGTATGCTGCTCCAGTAAGTGCTCTGACATTCGTTCCTTCCGTATAACACCCTTGGAACGAATAGGCTCCAACCGTCTGCTTGTGTCCGAGTGTAGGTGTGGCCGAAGCAGAAACTGACGTGCTGGTTACTGACACGGATGTACTGGTTGAGACAGCGGATGTTGAAGTACTGCTTGTTGCGTTGGGCAATGCGGATGCGCATGTGGCACCAAGGACAGTCGGGTCCTTGAAGGTATCTGCATAAGAGCCACTGGAAACTGCATATTTGGCTCCCACAGGATACGTAAGGGCTAAGCTACCACTGTACATGACATAGGGCCCAACAGTAGCGCCCGCTACCATAGTTACATTTGAACTTGACAGAGCTGCAACTGGGTAGAATGACGTTTTGGAAGGTCTTGGTACCTTCTGTGTGATGGTCATGTTGACTGGGGTTGTGACAGTCGCTCGAACCTGTAATTCATCAGCAATATATCTCAGCAACGAAGTTCTAGTGGTCTGAACTTACAGCCGCCACCACGTTGAGATTTCCGCCACTCATGCAACTCTGTGATGTCTGGACAATAACCGAGTCTGAAACGGGGAATCCTGCACCATTGTTGCTGAAGGTAGCCGTGCTCCCACCAACAGTCGTAACAGCCACGGTGAAGGAGGAGATTGATGCGGTCGAGTCGATAACTGCGCTAAAGGCGTAAAACTGTACATTGTTATTATCATACTCAAAGTCCAGCCCACATGGAACGTACCGAGAAAGTGTCATCAAAGCCATCGGCTGTACCACTCAGAGAGGTAGATATAGCACCTCCAGCCGCCCCAGTCCGGTCGAGATAAGTCAATTGAACACTCGAAACGGTACGGGAGGTGGTCCGTACACGAATCTCACCAGTGAACTGCAGTTGAGTACCTCCTGAGAGCAAGGTAAGTTGCAATCCTGACGGCTTCACCTCATATGGCGAGATTATATCTGAGAGAGTGACTATGCTAGGATCCACAACCTCAATCATCTGCTGCAGAATCGTAGTACACATAGAATTGAAGGTTGCTGCATCAGTCATCGCTTCGAGAGTCACATTACCATCCGCCGTGAACACAGCAAGATCGGAGTCGTAACCAATGGGCACAGAGGGGCCAACAGCCAGCGCATCTGTATCGTTGCCACCAATATATCTCGTTGCAATGCTATTATCGAAAGCAGCCGTGGCAGTGAACAGCTGAAAGTCGTTCGGGTACGTTCCAACAGGCACAATGTTTGGGAAATCGCCAGCATGAACTCCCCCAAGTGTATGCCCACAAGCAGTCATCTGTATCATCTGCGTGGTATTGAATCCCATTCTCGTGAACTGGTTGACGAATGTTCCTTGTCCGTTCTGCGGTTGTGGAACACCGAGAGGGCCTGCGGCCGTTGCATCTACCCGTCCGCCTCGCATGGGAATAATAGGCCCGCCACATCCTCGTACAGATGCATAGACGCCGAGTGCAATCAGATCTGCTACCGGCAGTCGGCTGTTGTGTAGATTACCATATGTCGTCAAAGTGGAATTGAATCCAGCACCGATGTTCTCCCCGTCACCCAATTCGAAGACCATTGAAGCATCGATTCCTCCATGCGGTGCAAAGTAGACATTGGTCGTTGACATGTCATGGAAACCCATCCGAAGCCACTCCGCGGCCGTCTGCCGTCCAGCTCCAAACTCTGAGTATGAACATGGCGTAATATGTGATGAGAACCCTCGACTGTTGTGCCCGGTATTCAGGAACATAACATCCTCCAACTCATCGATCGACGCAGGCCATGTTGGCTGAGCAGATCCGAAGCCACAGAAGACCGCGATCAAGCCCAAAATCGTGGGACACAGCTTCATGATTAAATATTAAAGATACACACAATCAACACAAACAAACGAGTGTGAGGCTGCACTGGCAGGCTTGGACGCACAACATACGATGAAGCAAGAGGGGCAACGGTCAAAGGAAAAGGTGGAAGTGAAGCAGTCACTACATACTTATTATTATTATTATTATTGATTTTTCCTCTGCGGGATGTCTCAGCCGCATACTGATCGACCTGGGTCATCATGTAAAATTGAGGCAAGGCCGTATCGGCACAGGCTGGGGGTAATTGGACGCTGCCTCGTATTGTGCCGGGATGCGGTCCCCGGAGGTGTTGGCAATGTGGGCCACAGGGGTCAGCCACATCCGAGAGCCTGCACGATAGAGTAGGAGGTTGATATGCAGCGATATCGATGTGATGGCAGCCGTTCGGAGTAATAGCAACACAATATTTGCGTGCTGGGACCTGCAGAGATGAGGCCGCGTAAGAATCGAGACTCTGCAGAACTACTTCAGGAAAGGACACACGACTAGAGACGGGGGCAGAACACTTGTCACTGCCCACAGGCGGCTTGAAGTTGAGCGGAGGCTTGCCTAGACGCCGCTGGGAAAGAATCTTTGCCTTCTTCGTCCCGGATGCGCTCGGCCACAAGCGGGCAGGCCAGAGAGGTGGAAAACGCTTGCGGGTGATCGTCCAATTAAAATTCATTACTTTCCAGTACCCCAAGATCGAATTAAACAATTTTGAGCCAAAAGCAAATCTCCTGGTCTCCTAGCCGGATTCAGGGGTTGGGCTGACATCTCGCGCACATGTTCGGGGTTAGGACGCCACTTCGATAGGCGTGCGTGCTATCGAAATTTTGCATCACTCCACACTACACTATTTTTGGCGCGGTCAGCGAAGAAGCATAACCGTATGCATAATACGACGTAAAGATATATTGAGTTATGTTGACAACGGCACTTGCGCTCGGAGTTCTCTTGCTAACTACTTCATGATGTATGTGAAGAAATCATGAGGTGCTCGTGAGATGGAAATCCTCAGTCCACTGCCACTAAGCAAATCTCGCTACTCGCATCTACAACCTCCTGCACGCTGAACACTGCCCCTGACATAAAAATCTCACACGCCATAAAATTTCCTTTCCATTAATTCCCTCGTTCTCGCTCACCTCCAGAATCCCCCCAGCACCATGGACGACCCCGCATCCCACCCATCAGACCCAATCACCTCACTGCTGACCGCCTACACTGAGCTCAATGCATCTTCTATTGACGAACTTGCAGAAGTCCCGTCCGCGCTTGCCTTCATGAGATATGTCTCTCGGAACCGACCTTTCGTCGTGCGGAGCGGCGCGAGCGATTGGGAAGCCACGCGCACGTGGAATATCCAGCTTTTAAAAGGGCTTTTGAAGGGGCAGGGTGTTAATGTGGCGATTACACCGGAGGGGTAGGTCCTGTCACTATGTAACCTTCCGCATTGGGACATTTTAAGGAAAAGAGGAGGCTGGAGTGCTGATGGATATCAGAAATGCAGATTCGCCGACTAGGAACACGGATGGCGAATTGCTATTTGTGAAGCCATTGGAAGAGGAGCATAATTTTAGTGAATTTATAGATTATGTTTCGAGACAGGAAAAGAGTCTCGATGACCTTGAGGGGAAGGAGTTAGGGGAAGTTAGATATGCCCAAACACGTGAGTTAATCACGTGGTCCATGCTTGATGACTACCTCTTGCTTTATATTGTGTAAATAGCGCTAAGTGAGGACCAGAGAATGACAACCTCCGCAATGAATATTCCACCCTCTTCTCCCACGTCGAGAAGGACATCCCGTGGGCCCGCATCGCCCTACAAAAAGGTCAGTAGATCTCATAGCTATTTTCAAAAGCCCGAGCCTATACACATGGCCTAGGAGCTCTTCCAATACAATCTCCTTTGAGAGAGTTGGAGTTGAGAAACCCTTCATGGACGCTCTTGAAACATACTCCTAGGTCACGCTTTACAGCTCTAGCTCTCAATCCTGCCCAAAGATATGGTACTGACTTGTCTGTCAAGAACCCGACGCAATCAATCTCTGGCTCGGGAACTCCCTCTCCACCACATCGCTACACAAAGACCCCTATCAAAACATCTACGTGCAAGTCATCGGCGAAAAGCATTTCACACTCCTCCCTCCCATCGCTTATGCGTGCATAAATGAGATCCTCCTCCACCCAGCATCATATATCCGTTCGCACAATTCCAGTAACCCCAATTCCACAACTCCCGAATTGATAATGCAAAAAGAAGACGGAGACAAAGTCCCGACTGCGACATGGGATCCTGACTCTGATCCCAGGCCAGAGGAAGGGACCAGGTATTCGAGATATGCAGAGGGCATGACGATTCGCGTCACGCTCCACAAAGGCGATATACTCTACCTCCCCGCTCTCTGGTTTCATCGAGTCGCCCAAAGCTGTGACGAAGAGGGGATTTGCTGTGCTGTTAATTATTGGTAAGCTTTCTTGTTAAGTTGATGGATATGTGGGAGGGAGAGGGGTATGGGATGGATCAAGGAGCTGATGAGCTGATGAGCTGATGAGCTGAATAGGTACGATATGGATTTCAGTGGGAGCTTTTACCCGCTTTGTGGACTGGCGAGGGATACGGCACTCGCAGCACTGCGGTGAAGAGCTGAGATGGGAGAATGAAAGGGGCTGGCTATGTATGAGAGGTGGGAGAACGGAAGGGGCTGGCTATCTATATACGAGCTCGGCTGAAGGTTGCGAGGAATTGCAAAAGGGGGGTGTAGAGAGGAGGAAAGCAAGCAGAACAGACAAAAAATCTGTGAGATGAAGAGTTATGTAGGGTGTAAATGATGTGCAATAGATGGAGAGAGATTCGGGTCTTTCTGCCCACTTCGATTTTTGTAGCTTGATTCGCTTGATACTGCCACTTGACACCGTCTCTTGATCCTGACATCTGTTGAATTGTTCCAGAAGTTTCACCGATTTCTTTATGAATTTAGTTCTGGCCCCTACCGAGCTTCACCACTCGTGTTCTGCCATTTGTGACCCAAACCCTCCAATATTTCCCTGCGTTTCTACCTAGGTACTTTTCACCTTCTTGCTACATTCCACCATTCTTGATCCTCTCCACATCATGATGGACATCACACCGCAACAACTGATAGTCACAGCCGCTGAAGATCTGGAGAACGGTCAGCAGGTAAACCCCTATACAGATGGAAAAAAAGATGGAGGCTGGAAAGTATATTATGAAGGAAGTGATATTGAGGCCTCCATCAGCACCCTAACCCTTGAGCAAAGCCAGCTGACATGGAGACCAAGACATATATAAATCAAAAAGTCACAGAAGAAAGTACACAATGACACCTCGATATTTCCAGGATTCTTATTTGCCACAACGAAAAGCATTTTAAAAGTACAAAGGCACACTGGCTGCACGCAAACCGACCCTCCACACTTCTATGCCCTAGAGACTAGGAAAAGCCTTCTTGACGTGGCGGCGGAGAAAAGGAAAGTCGTTCATGACCATACCATATGTCGCATCCTATGATCGAAGTACTTTTGAAGGCCCCGCAGAGAAACAGTCGTCAAGTCGAATATGTGTAGAAGCGCAGACCATATGCCGGAAAGAGTCGTCTGTTTGATACGCTGACATGGAGACAGGAAAGGAAAACATCTGTGCTGTGCAATGTTCACCATATGCAGTCTAAGGTGCAGGTGTGCATTTTTGTTAGAAGCGCAGCCACCAGGCCAGTGATGAGCCAGGATCTGAGCTGTCTAGATGATTGGAAAGATCCAACGCCGAAAGAAAGTCGTCCGCAAGAGGAGAGATGGAGATTAAAGGGGTGTGCTGTGCTCGCTAACAGTCGAGTAGTTCGACAAATTCGCAACCATCTATTCTGCTATACGAGTTGGCCATGGGGAAAGACCTGTCCGTAGCCATGCGCATTCATGATGCGATTGCTCGGGCACCAGCGCTTCCGCCACGATTATTCTTCTTTGGCTTCTGGACGGTACTCCAGCCATCTTCCTCTAGAGCCGAGGATTCAGGATCAGGAGTCGGCGCTTGAGTAGGGACAACAGGCGAGCGTCCACCATTCATATTGCCTCTTGGGCGATCATCATAGTGTCTCGGGCCTCCACGACCTTCACCTCCTCGGCCTCTGCCACGTCCACGACCACTTGGGCCACGTGGAATATCATCTCTCGGTGTTGGGGGTCCTCCGGATGGTCGTCTCCAGGCGCCAGTCTCTGACGGTCTTGGCTTCGTGATAATCTCTCTCGGCTTCACGCTCTTGTCCTCAACAATGTTGCCATTCTGGTTCTCCTTCTCGATGGTTTCCTCATCGTTTCCAGCTTCTTCGCCCTCAGGTCTCTGCAAGATTTCGACTTTGCTATCGCCATCGGCACTCTCTGCCTTCTCGGCCTCAGCAGCTTTAGCGGCCTTCGCAGCTTCTCGCTTTTCTTCCTTGGCGCGCTCCTCGGCTTCCTTCTTCTCACGAAGGGCAGCCAATCTCTTCTCCTCGATCTCTCTCTCCTTGGCAGCGGTATCGATAGGGCGAGCAGCGCCAAAGGGGCTGGCCTTTGCGTCGCCAGACGTAGATGAAGGGGATGGAAGGTCAGTAGCTTCGGAAACAGTGCGCTTAGCAAGGTTTAGCTTAGGTCGGCCAACAGGCAGAGCGCCAGCAAGAGCAGGAGATGAAGGAGCTTCACTGCCATCACGAGATGGGACTGGAGACTTCGCCGCTGGCGGGTCCGGCCTCATCTTGGAGCGCCATTGGTTATCCTGCTCAGCAGCAGTTGGAGCACGCTCAACAACTGGTCGTTCCTGGAATTCACGTCTGGGTGGTCGTGAACCGTCCTGCGATCCTTGCGGGCGTCCCTCGCCCCAAGCAGCTGGGGAAGATCTCCGGTCTCTAATTCCTTCACCTCTCGGGCCATCATTTGTTCTTGGACGACCACCTTCCCGTGGAGGCCGATCTTGTTGAGGAATGGGAGACAGCGGTCCCTTGCGCTCCCAGTTCCCAAAGTCACGAACCTTCCCGTCGCCCTCCTGGAACCGCTCTTTGCGTTCGCCGCTATACTCGGAGCCGAAACCACCACGATCTCTACCTCCTCGTCCGCCTCCTTGGTTTGGCAGGTCCGGGAGAGGTCCCTTTCTACTCCAATCAGTAATTTCTCTCGCGTCTGGGCGGTCTCGATCCTTGGCTACAAATATGTCAGTAGTGGTACGACTCAATGCCGAACTTGGGAACATTACGTGGATCAGCAACACTGATTCTGATGTTGCGTCCTTGGAACGAGGTGCCATTGAGAGTCAAAGCTTGCTTCAAACCATCGAGTGTAGCAAACTCCGCGTATCCGAATCCCTTAGGCTTCATCTCCATCTTGTCCTCGATGATTCGCACATTTGTACATTCACATCCGGTAAAGAAATCGGTGACATCTCCAACAGTCGCGTCGAAGGAGAGGTTTCCGAGATGAACCGTATACGGTGGCTTGCTAGGAAGTGGAAGTTCCTCTCGAACGGAGTAACCTGGATTGAAATATGTATTAGCACGGGACGCGTATTGATGGGTGTAATCCGTTGAAATGCTCACCTCCCATACTGCTATTGCCATACTGGCCAGTGGTAGAGCTATAGGTACGGCGCTCGCTGCTGCCATATCCAGATCGAGAATCTGCTCCAATCAGTCGCTGTGCGTAATTTTCCAACAGGCGGGTCAGCTGCAAAAGGTGAGAGTGCATACCAGCTGCAAGCACCGAGGTCAGTAAATGTCTAATTCATAACATGATTGTTACTCACTAGTAGCTCCATATTCTTCAACTTCATCCGCCCAGTTGCCAACAGGTCCCATCTCTGCAACATGTTAGCAGATGCGGGTAATGCAGAATAGGCTACCGCAGCCGGGTCAACTTGCTCTCATCAGTGAGGAATGAGCCCAGGCTCATCTTCACTTGGTCCTTCTTCTTGGGACCTGTGCGACATCATGGTTAGCCAAGACTCCAGGATAGTTGTTCAGTTTAGTGGCAGGGTAGGAGCAGGTTGAGGAAATCGTTTCTCGAGGAGGCTCACCCATGATTGCGAAGCACAAAAAGTGCTAGTCTTTGCGCGGTATTGAATGAAGAAAGCCGGGTCCTTCAAGGTCTTTTGTGATTGATTATTGGTATCTTTCCTCAAGTCTGCGACGTTAGGTTGTCGCTGGGCGATGGACTATCGGATCTTTTGGCTGGACATTTTTGAAGAAATCGATGTGCCCAGCGGTTAAGCTAGGACCAATTGGGACTACGGTGATCCCTGTCTTTGGAGGGACGACCTCATGAATCTGCTTGCCATATCTGGCCGATTCACAGAATCACATTCAGAGCATCTTTGTTGACCTTCGTTCAGCTTTGATTGTGGGCTAGGTGAGCAGAAGCTTTCAAGCATGCAGCCAAACGCTTGTGCGATTCGAAAAGTCAAGGACGACATGACGGGGCCTCGAAAGGGAGGGGAGCAAGGAGATACTAAAAAGTCTCAGCGGCGTGACAATTTGCCGCCGGAAATACTCGAAATAATCTGGCCTGCTCTACAAGTTGGAGGCCTATCTGGTAAACACTCACCGTTTCTACGAGTCTTTGTTGTGGGCAGTTTTGCTCAAATCCCCTTTTCAAATCCCTTGCACGTGACAACGACGGAGCATTAGTCCAAATGCTGACATTTCGCTGCAGGCACGTCGGGAGTCGCGGTTGGGGCTTTTGCCGGTGTAATTCGCTCGAATACTCCTACATTATTTGCATTGGCATCGGGAATTCAGTGGGGCATTCTGGGCACCACCTTCTGGGGTACGTACGGAATTATTGCAGCAATTACGTGAATTGGGGCTGATCCTGTGTATGTAGCCTCACGAGGGTTTGTCCTCCACGCCTGGGGAGGAGAGAAAATCGCCCCGAGAGAAAGGGTGTCTGCTAGTGCAATTGCGGGAGGGATTGGAGGAGCAGCAGGCGGCTTGCTACGTGAGTGAATTTGTTCCGCATACATTTCCAATTCATCTGATTTGAATCACAGGTGGACGAGGGAATGTTCTCCCTGGTGCTATCATGTTTGCGCTATTCGGTGCAGCAGGGCAAGCTCTGTACAATGTGGCTGATGCTCGAAAATCCCAAATGGACGAAGAGAATGCTAAGAAGAGTTCGATTTTTGACTCGAAATGGAGTCCGATGAAGGTCTTGACAGACAAGGAGTATGAAAGTATGATGAGAGAGAAGCTTCTTCGAGTGAATGCTCAGATAGCCTTGGTTGACGAAAGTATCGAGGCTTTGCGTGCTGAAGAGAAGGCAATGGCTGCCAAGAAAGAATCGGACAAGCCGAAAGAGTCAAACTCAGAATGATCAGATATTTCACTGTATGAATGCAAAGGAATTGAAGTGTTCACTGCACCTGAACTGATGAAGCAGGCAGCGGTCAAAGTCGCATTGATCAGAGAAGTGTCAGTATATCAATTTTGCAGAAACAGGCATTCTCTTTCTATCCAGATAACGACATCCAAGAGCAAAGTAACACGGCAGCAGTACAGCAAGACTATAGACAACCTGTATCCAAAAAGTAAGATAACACAACAGCAGTGTAACAAGACGATAGTCACGATTTCAGTGCTAAGCAGCAGATAAGCACTTTTCAGCACACAAAGCCTTCCTACGGCATGAAGCTCACATTACCTCAAGTCTTCCACGAAAGCCCAGGAGTTAGCACTAGTATATTTTACTAACTGCAAAGAGCACGGCTGTGGAAAAAGAGTCAAAAAATGGCTTTGACTCACGGTACACCAGAACTTGGCAGCGCCTTGGGAGCTAGCTAGGGAGCAGCATCCTCTTTAATCAGTTGTCATCGGCCTTGCCCTTCTACTGCAAAGACTTGAATTGGTTTTCTACACAAGGAGTACGACTGCTAGATCATTCCTACTGTGGTCCATGGCTCAGGGGCAGCTTCACGCTTGTTATGGTCGGCTTTACCTTTCCACCGCAAAGACTTGGATTAGCTCTACAGAAGGAGTAAGGCGACTAGATTATTCTTACCGTTGTCCATGGCTCCGGAACAGCCTCACGCTTATTGTCGTCGGCCTTGCCCTTCCAGGTAGTCCATGGCTCCGGAGCAGCTTCAGGCCCTGCGGCTGGGGCAGCGACCGCCCTCCTTAATTCACGGCCAGTCAGCAACCGCCTTTTCAAGGAAGTCTCAAGAGTACAGCTGCAAGAAAGGAGTGAAGATTGCGCGTTTGGTCGAGCTTTTGGAGCGAACGGAGTACATGAGGCGAAACAAGTTGAGATAGGGAAGCGCAAATTCAAGGCGCGGTTTATGCTTACACGGCAGCAGCCAGGCCGAGAACAAAAAAAGGATTGGTGATCTTCATATTTGTTGAGTAAGGGTGCGGAGTTTGCTAATGGTGGTCTGTGGTGTGATACTAAAGTGAGATGACTTTAAGGTGCAAGTAAGTCTTCGATTCGGTGAGAGGAGTACTTGGTCGTCGGATATGGAAGGAATCTAGACCGTGAGGAAGTTCTAGACCATTTTATGCTCTATGGTGCTCCTTGTTCTTGAGAAGAGTCTGCGAGTGAGACTCATTGCCCGAAAGGTCTCAATAGGAGCTTGCTCTTGGAGACCCCATCCGGAACTTAAGCGAAGAGCCTCAATTCAGAACGATGGTATGGGATGCCAGCGGGGTACTTTCACCACTTCAATGAAAAGGACCACTGAAGCCCAAATTTGCTGTATTCTGGAATTGCTTCAATAGGAAGCTTTGGGGGGAGGAAATTGTGGAGAGACAGTGAATCACATCTGCAATCTCAATGATAAGGCTCATATTGAAGCCCAAGTTGAGAATGTCTTGAAAATTGGCGCAAGGCAAATGATTCATTAAGATTCAAAAGGGGTCAGAATAGTCAAGAAACGCAACAACTGAACGGCTATTGAGGTTTAAACGCAGAATTGAGACAAAGGAAAGATACAGAACGGCTATTATCCACGTGGCAACGAAAGCGGGGTATAAGCCATGAAATACTTTAGTCGAACATCTGACCTCGCTACTATTCGAGGAACCCGACTACATGGGTTTGCACCAACTAGAAATTTTGCGTTGGTACATCCCTAAAGAAAAGTTCTGAAGAGCACGGCGTAAAGAACTCGCCAACAACAGCTTCAGAGCAAATGGGGCGTACAAGATGATCAGGAGAAAAAAGGTGGAGCTGTAGAGAGAATAAAATGCTTACTATACACTATAGATGTTCCAATAACCATGAATCCGAGTATCTTTGATTTCCTTCCTGACATTCACTAAGTACGTTCAACTTCCTCAGGTGTCCAGCCCAGAACTCGAGTGAACATGGCCATGGTGAATGCCTGCAAATCCGCAAGCATATTCTCACAGTTCCACATGCCTACTCATCGTCAGCAATTTACCAACGATTCTATGTCCTCGGAGACGAACCTAATTCTTTGTACTGTGGGTCCTTTGTCCAGCGGTTAGTAGGCCATTTGTCGACCACCACAGTGATGTCTGTAAATCCAACTCTTTCCATCTCGGCCTTATAAGTCAATCCGCTATCAGCAGTGCGCCCAACAGACCGTGCAGTCTCTAGGAGATGGATCGACCATTGTTTAAGGACGGAATCGGGGCCCATCGTATCGTCGTCGCATTGAAGTGGAAAACAGTATCACACATCTCAAGGTAGCCACCGGGCTCGACGAATCTATTCAGTAATTCAACAAAGCTAAGGATAAAGGTAGAGGAGTCTCACTCGAATGCCTGGTCAAAGAACTTTGCCAATCTGCAGATCAAGACTTTGAGTTAGTACACTGCCACTACTTTCCACGTAGGGATTTCTCCGCATCTTAGACATAAGGAACGAGCCTTGAAGGTATGCTAAAATCTCGTCTTTCCGAAATATTTTATAATTTGGTAAAAATTCATTCATTCATTCATTTATTTATCTTTTTCAAAGCTAGAAGGAGATATGTTGAACTTACTTGCCAGAGCTCCTATCATCATACGAGAATAAATAAAGTCGGACTACTTGGAGGATGTTCATGGCTCCCCCAGATCTTCGATCTCAAATCTCACGTTCGGCGGAAGGCTTTTCGATCAGTATCAAAAGATCAAAATCTCCCCTCGGCCGGAACTGACGTACAATGATAGCTGAATGGGGCTCAGGTCGGTGCCAAGCACCTGCGAACAGTCAGTGCTGGTGAGGCCAATGAGGACTGACAACCCTTACCTGTGACTCTGGATGCTTATCGGCTGTAATTGCTTGTCAACGCCTCTCCTCAGATCAAAATGTCACGAAGATCTACCAAAATCAATATATCAAATTCCAGTTCCCGTACCTACGACAAGAACGCGATAGGTTTCCTTCTCGGGATCTATAGGACACTTGAACAATTTTCCGATGTCCGTCAGTAGATACAAGTGGTGTTAAAGATCTATCCTTATCAGCAACCTCCTCTACAAGTCAAAGGCATGCCTACCAAGGCGGCTATTCTCATCCTACAATCACGATTAGCGCTGGAAGCGTGCCAGAGTACACGTCCAAACCTCGCCGTTGGGGAGGAGATATTCTACTGAATTTAAGCATAGTATATGCTAGCTCAGGAATATGACCGTACTTAGTTCCGTCTTTATATGCGTGATAGGTTCTCCCGTTTCCTGATCGATGTCTCAAGATACTCGATCTAATTGATGTTGTTGAACTGGTGAGACTTCATCCACGGCTTTCTGTGAGAATATATCCCCAGCCTTCGTACAGCACTTGCCCCGAGAGCTGAGTCACCGTCACTGAGAGCATCTTGCGTCTGTGAAATGAGTCAGCACAGTGCGAGCAAACTTTGCAGTACACTCACATCTGCTTCCAAGGCTGCTGGGTTGTCATGGGGTTCGGCCATAATTTTTGAATTATGATCAATAATCGTCCCGATCCCTCTAGAATAATCGAGAGAAAGATCCAAGGTCAAGGTCTCCGGACCGTGCTCGGTATTCATACTGAGTACCGGCCCAATCCCCTTTGGCGCCGCTGATTGTCTTTTTGGCCTCAAAACGATGGGCATGCGACCCCGTGGAGAAGTCGCGACGACGTACATTAGACTTTCTGCATTGGGAACACATCCCACCCGTTGGCAGGGTTCATGCATTTAGTCGTTCAATTCGAAAGGACTGCGTTCGTTGATCCCAGTGGTGCATGCGAAAATCAGAGGAGAAGGAGTTGACTTGCGTATCAGGTCTTCATGCCAAGACGAAAAGGAGCTGTTTTTGAACTATAACCAATACTGTCAGTTCTGCAGCAGCGGAAGCGGTCGTTCTTTTGAACATCTGTGCAGGATTGCATTCAGTATCCGTTACACGTGAGGGTGCCCAACCATCCACTATGGGCGGGGAGCAAGACTTGAAGCAAAGGCTTGGTCTCGCCAGTTTGGCTGAGCCTGGTGCATGAGAATCCTTCTTCCTTTCACCTTCCTAATTCCGCCTCACAGGGTAAGGCTTTCTATTCACACGAGTAACAAGTCATATTGAAAGAGTCGGACTTCTGCACCGGGACGATAACTTTAATTTCAGAAAATACCTTTAGCAGTCTAGTTTAGTTGAGAACATGAGATACGCACCTCTCTTTTCATCGAAGAGAAGACGAAGCTGAATGACTGTCTAAGAGCCATGTCATCAGAGTACAGCTGTCTCAGATGAATGACATCCCTCCACTCGCGCTCAAAGTACTTCCAGTCACCCACCGACTCTCTTCTGAGCATAAAAACCTACAGTTCCAGTCAGCATTCGTCATCGAAAGCATGCAGAGATTCGTACGCTACAATGGGCACGATGTCTGACACCTCTCCGACTCTCGGGGCTGCTGGAGTAGAATTGATAATAGGCTGGAAATCTGCGATCACATCGGGCTCACACTCTGTCCACATATCTGTTGCAACGGGCCCTGGAGAAACACAATTGACTGTGATGCCATATTTGCGGCCAAGTTCTGTTGCCCATACTTTACAAATACCTTCGAGAGCGGCCTTCGTCCCAGCATATACTGTTTGTTGTGGCATGCCCATTCGAGCAGACACTGAAGTAATGAGGACGATTCGACCACCCTGAGATATATGCGATAAGACCATTTGAGTGAGGAAGATGGGAGCTATGCAGCATTAGCTAAAGAATGACTAGTTGCTGCCCCTTAAGACCTTTGAGATTGACATCCGTCTGAGCCTCGTAGAATTCCTCGGTCATATCTTCCAGATAGCAATCATCCCCAGTGGCGGCATTGTGAACGATGATATCAATCTTGCCGTTCTCTGACAATTTTAAAGCCGCTTCGACAAGCTTTTTAAGATCGGAGTAAACAGCCATGTTCGCTTGGATAAGGGCTGCTTTGCTGCCGCTGGCTTCAATCACTTTCATCACTTCAGCTCCCGCGACTTCCCCTCTTGTCGAAGTATAATTCACAACGACATTTGCTCCTCGTTTTGCCAATTCAATGGCAACGCCAGCACCGATTCCCCTGTGATCATGTCAGTTTGAGTGCGCAAATGGCTGGAATCTTACCTCGAAGAGCCCGTTACAATCGCAGTCCTTCCACTGAGATTCTTTTCCATCTGAGTTGCCATGTTGCAATATCTTGCATTCACTCAATGAAAAGTCATGCTCAGAGGATTGACTTTAAATATTTGTGGTACTGTAGATAACGCCGGCGGCTTCCTAACCCGCAGTAATCGCGCTACCCGCCGTCCAATCATGGCGCTGGTATCGTATAGCTGCACTGGAGCCTCATTGTCTATCATCTCGAGTCCTGCAACATTGATAACGGCCAGCTCACGAGACAGCACAAAAACTTCAGGTTTAAGTCCATGATAATTCATAGAACCAACAGCCCCACAAATGCATATAATCCTGCAAAAAAACCAAATCGTATATACAATGTGAGAAGTATTATCATGCCCGTCTGGCAGAAACGAAAGTCTTTCCTTCCGAAATGTACTTTGAGGGGTGCTGGAATAATCTCTGCTTTTTGCTCCAAGCGATACCTCCAATAATCTAGTTGACCTGGTTGTGTCCACTTATCCCAATCAACATCGTTGAGAACAGTGGGAAGCCGTTGAACGCGCCACCGCCAGTATGGGACGAATTTGCCTGTCTTTTCATAAGGCCGCTGGGTCGTGACCCAAGTCCGCCATCTGTTCACAGTGTGCAAAGCGGTCCTCTTGTCCACCTTAAACCATTCGTTATGCTCTTTGTGGCACTTGGCGCAAGAGAACTTTCTTCGTACGCTTTGAAGATCCGCATGGATGAGACTTTCCACGATCGAAAAGTGTTCAAACGCATTTCTGAAGCTGTCCCATACCTCTTCTAGAGGAATATCCAAAGGAAAGCATTTCTCCAACTCCCCCTGCCGGTCATTTGGGGGTCGTTTGGTCCGGCCTATTTTCACATGGCCTTCGGTCCAGTCAGAAGACTCAAGTATGTAGATCCAGCCAGGCTCTTCAGGAGCAGTGTATTTCCTTCTCAGACAATTGTAAACCTTCGCGTTGATTGCTCTTGGATCTGCTAAATTCTTCTTATACGGTACGAAGTTTGGCTTCGATGAATGAAAAGCCGTTAAAGAAGGTGGAGCAGTGTCTCGGTCCTGGCTCTGAAGGTCGCGGCCCTCCGTGTCCGAACCAGACTCCTCAAGATTGGCTTCTTTTTCAGTCTCTTGGGACGAATATTTTCCGGGCATTCGGAGCCTCGCCTCTCTGACGAGCTCGGCGTCATCCAGGGACCTTTGTATTGAGCTCGACATGGGAAAGGGATTCGAGACCGCACGATGACTTTTGTTTGCCTGTTTTCTGCGTGATAGACCATCTGTCGAAAGTTCTCGTACCTCGAGCAATTTACTGTTTCGCTGCTTTCGTCCTGATCGTTTAACATCTCCCGAGGGCGACGCTGATGGTGTTTGATACTCGCGTGACTTTACGAGTCTTGAGACTTTGGCGGGAGCTGGCCTCTGATCTTGAGACGGCGTCGAAGTCGCGCATTCATTCTCAGACATAGACAAGCTCTCATTCGAGTTCGAGGGAATCTCCATTGGAGTGATAGGAGTCTCTGGCCGATCAGATGTATTCTCTTCATCGAAGAAAACATCGCCCATGCTTCGTGACGTGTTGCTGGAAGTGGAAAAGGATGATGAGGAAGCAGAGCGCAATATTGAAAGGCCGGCCTGTTTCGGCTTTTTCGTTGCAGAGGAAGGCGGACTCATGCTGGCGTATCTGGGGATCTCCTCATCGCACCCTGATGTACGTCGACTCGCTCTGCGCTTCGTTGTTGACATATTGCTTGAGATATGGTTTTATCAAGATTAAGAGAGACCGAGCCTATTTATTGAAGATTGACTTCTGAGATACAAGTACTGCCTGACGACCAAGCGTCTGGTCATCGCGGTGGCCGACTCTCATCCCACGTGTGCTCTCCATTATGAAGCACCCATGATCTGTCCATTGGCAAGGCGCAAGGCTTGCAGAATGTCATCCAGTGTCCAATTAGGAAGGTCGAAATTGCTTGCATGTTGGTTTTGGCTGGGAGATGCAGGAACCAACAATGCAGGGGTGAGCATCGCCCCCGGGCCGTTTCCGCTCAGCTGGTCAGCCTTGTCAAAGCCACAATGGACCTAAATAGCTCACCGATGAAGCTGCCTAAATTTTTCTGTGGTTAGACGCGAGAATGGTAAGTCCAAATGACTGGAGTTATAAATTAAATGGCGCAAGTCAGCAAGGCACTGAATTCGGGAAAGCAATTGCCTCGAAAGAGCGCGGTCTGAAATGCGGGATGCAAGAGAGTCGGATCTGGGCCTTGGATTGTTGAAGCGATGGGATTGGCCTTGCAGAAGTGAAATAGGTCACCTCTGGCAAATTGCAAATCATTCATGTCCAGAAACGATGACTAATCATTCTACGTGAAGTTAAATGACTAAGCAAGACTTGTCGCCTCACCAGTGAGTGCAAGAATTGTCCGAACACGCAAACTTTCGACCCACTATATCTCAACACAACGACTTATTTGAAAAGGAAAAAAAGTCTAGATTCCAATTCTCCCCTACAAGTAGTGCTATTCTTAGGAATATGGATTGACTTAATTCTCAAGTTGGCCTTGTGGTTCTAGGGGCAAGATTTTAGGTGTTCGGATAATTCTTGCACACACTGGTGCCTTGTGGTTGGCTCTAGTAGGTTACGTGCACTATTTATCTCTTTCGCTAGTTACCTTATCCTAGCTCTGTAGGCATACGAGAGTGAGAGTAGCTAAGAGAGAAAAGTGATAGCTGTATAAGTAAGAGAGGGAAGCAATAGAGAAGCCTCGCCGGGCCTTTCCCTCTCGTGTAGCTCTCCCTCTCCTATAGCTCTCTCCCTCTCGTGGCTTTCTCCTCTTATATAGCCCCCTACCTCTCGTATGTCTCCCTCCCTCTGATGCCTTCCGTACCCTTTCCTTCCTTTCTTACAGGCAAAAAGTCACGTTGCTATAAACTGTACCTAACTAATCAGACTGCTCTGTTAAGCGAAAAGTTACCGGGACTAGGTCCAATAGTTTCTGGACACCGGTGACCAAGGGTTTTTGGACAAGGATAACACGTAAACTGCCATAATCCAGCCATCCGCATCCAAGAATGCAAGAATCTCTATCTTCCAGAGAGGTGAGACTTTTGGTCTTGTGCTTTGGAACTTCGAACAACTGAGCGCGAATGATTTTGGTGGTAGAGAATCTCAGTGTGCGAATATGGGATTTTGCCAAAGAGTAAGTCTATTCTTTGATCTCAGCAGTTATCTTGGCAACTATTGAATCCTTAACTTCTCCCAAGTCTTGTCCTCCATTCTCTTCTGGCTCTTCATCATCCAAAATTTCATTGTTCTTCATCAAGAGAGTCAACCCTGCGGAGAGCGCAATTTCCGCCAAAGCCAAAAAGAATACGTTTCTTATGGCTTCAAGGTATATGTCAATGACAACATCTTTATCTGCCTCGCTGAGGCTTTTTAGAGCTTCGAGATTTGCTGAGATGGTGCTTGATAAACCTGGATTATTTGACAATAGACGACGCAGCTTCGAAGCTGACGTTTTCTCGAACACTGTTGCAGCAATAGTCGCACCCAATGCTAGGCCTGTTGACTCGATGGTCCACGATGCTGCCTGGATGATTGCTTGATCATCTGGGATTGAGTTAGAGGCTGATAATGTGGGGAAGTGAGCGAAAGCACTGACGATCGTTCACTGAGCTCAGAACTCCCATCAATCTCGTCACAGCAGCCCCGCCGTATCCAACACCAATAAGCCCCATATACACGAATATTGGCTCAGGAGGCGTTTTTGTGGTCATGGTGCACAGCAGTGCAATGCCCAGCACGAAACACATCTGGACAGGTATATTGATCCAATAATACCTTCCAGTAATCTTCACAATGTATCCTGTCGCCGCAGAGCTAGCAGCAATGCAGGCTGCCATTGGAATGAACCGAAGACCAGCTGCTCCAGTGGAATATCCAAGAACTTGCAGGTAAATCGGAACGTAGTACAGCAGACTGATTGTGGCTGCACTTGCGAAAAAGAAGCTCAATTGAGAAGCCGCGACGGTTCTGTTGATCATGGCTCGCAGCGGAATGGCGGGATTCGTGGCCTGGAAAAAGTCCCAGAATGTGAACACTCCAAAGCTGGCGGCAGCGATAGTCAATGAAGCTATCACGAGAGCGCTGTTCCAGCTAGCTGTATTGCCACCAGAGTTGAGAGCCAGCTGGAAGAACACTATTGCAGTGACAAGAGTGAGGCATCCGACGTAGTCGATGTTCTGTAGTGAGGAAGCGTTTTCCTCCTTCTGCTTAATCCTGACCGCAAAAAAGACTAGTGCAGCATTCA
The DNA here is from genome assembly GCA_001625345.1 of Cairneyella variabilis. Taxonomy (NCBI): domain Eukaryota; kingdom Fungi; phylum Ascomycota; class Leotiomycetes; order Helotiales; genus Cairneyella; species Cairneyella variabilis. The sequence continues at coordinate 49,532 of AYLM01000623.1, forward strand.
CGGCGACAATAGGTGGCTGAATTAAGAACGCCCATTTCCACCCTATTGCACTATTTATGGAACCTCCATATACTCCCCCTAAAGCGAACACAACGCCGTACATAATGTTACCGAGCCCTTCGATTAATGCTCTCTTCCGGAGTGGTATAATGTCGGTCTCGACGTATGAGACAATGGACACCAGACTACCACCGCCCATTCCTTGAAGCAGGCGTCCTAAGAGGAAGACTCCAAGAACTGGAGCAAGACCGCAGAGTAAGGTGCCAATTCCAAACAGTGCAAAGCAGACCACCAGTCCTTTCCGCCTGCCGTATATATCTGTTAAATGCCCAGAGAGCGGCTGGGATATCGAGGAACCAATCGGATACAGGGTTTGAATCCACGAAAGTTCTGAGAGCGAGTTGAATGAACTTGATACTGGCTGGGAAATGGTTCCCATCATTGTGTCATCTACAAATTAGTCAATAAACAAAAGTACAAGATAGCAAGGTACATAGCCTGAAATGTTACCCATGACAACAATGAACATTCCAAACTATGAAATGTTAGATCTGTCAAATCTCTAGAAATGGTCTTGTCCTCACCCATAAGGATCCCAAAACCAGAAACAGGTTGCCAACGAGCGGCCCTTGCCCTACTGGTTCAGAATAGCTCTCCGCACATCTCTCCCCAACGTCTGCATCTCTAGCAGTTCCGGGAGTAGACTTCTTTTCGTCAGTCAGACTTGAGACTGGAACCTCGTTGGCCATTCTGACAAGGCCGGAAAGAAAAATAAATTTGCGAGAAGAAAGATTTAAGAACCCAAAAGCGAGATCACTTGTTGCAACATGGAAACCGTTCGAAATGTGGTCAGCACAGGTCTAGCTATGCCATTAGGAAATAGCTCTTGCTTAACAGCTCTCGATCCACTGTTCCCGATAAGGCTCAAGTACGGAGTATTTTGTTTTGAGAGCTCATCTGCAACCTTATATCTGCCACTCAGATGGCTAGACCTCGCGATTATGTGATTCAGAGTCATTTTTGGCCGAAATTTGCTGCAGTGCCTTATCGAGTTGCCCCTCACTCGAATCGCATTTCGAACTGCCCCTGCACCGAGCGAACCTATCTCCACTTTTCAAGATCGGAATCATGCTCTTCAGCGGCTCAGCTTCCACTCTAACCAACCTGCGGAATGGAATTCCATATTTTTACCATATCTGGCCAATCTTGGGATACAAAATCGTCGGTAAGAGAGGGGGTGGCGGAGCAGACGGAGACATTGCCGTAACGGTGTATTCTTGTTCAAGATTTTTCTCCACAACTTGACATCTTTGCAAGATGATGGCCGTGCGACCCTCCAATTATATGCAATGATTCGCATTTGGAAGGTGCATACTCAATCTCCAGACCGCGTTTGCCGAATGCGAGATTCTTTGAGGATGTTTTGCGCACCCTCAAAACCTAGTAGAGTTCGCACCGCTCAATCCTGTGGATCCTGAAATCGAGAGACTCACAATGCCACAACATGCAGTGCTACGTGCGCTCGTACATATTGAATATTGTAAAAAGACGTTGAAGAAACGGATGATGCCAGAACCAGCATCGGAGGTGATATGCAAATTGACTCGGAAAGGATTTTGGAGCGCGAACACATCCAACGGCCCAAAAAGCCACACTCCCGATTGGCCAAAGGCCCTCTCGCTTCTCTGCCCCTGAAGCCGCCAAAAACTTACAGCCTAGGTAACTTCCTCTCAACTACACCTCCATTCTCCTCCTAGCCAAGTGGAACACATTGCAAATGCGCATAGAATGAAGGCCAATCTGATTTCAGCCTGAGTGTGCATATGAGAGACTACATCTCGGCGTCTGAATTTCCTATATGTGTTAACGCGAATTTTGCCGCCCTAGCCTTCAGAAAGAATTAATGATTACCTTCCGAACGAGGTCCCACTGTCCCGCACTTCCAAAGCCCGCCCTAGCCTTTCAGATATGTGCTGTGGCACAATTCGATCATGCTTATCTGCTCAAGAATTTTTATGAATCGGATAGCAGAGTGCGTTACCGCGCATAGCGGGCTTGAATATTTCAAAATTGTGCCCGAGTGGGTATTTTCCAATCAGTGTCATGACGTTCCCCTTCGCAGATGAGCATTTAGCTTCAATTGGAGACTGGACTTGAATTCCTTTTTTACAGTTTTGTCCCACCCAGCACAATAAGTCAAGCTTCTTTGACCCTAAGGTTATTTGACTTGTCGTCATTACTTCATAGTATCCTTTCAAAAATGCATTTTACCAGCCTGGTGGGCCACTTGAAGCTGGCTTCGTCGGCGGACCTCGATGAGATTCTCAAATGGAACCACTGTTTGCCCGCAACGCGCAATGCGCTTGTAAACGAACTCATCGAGAATCAAGCAATGTCTCATCTTGAAAAGATTGCGATCTGTTCATGGGATGGTGATCTCACCTATGGCGAGCTTGATGTTTACTCGTCTCAACTAGCTTCCTATCTCAAAGGATATGAGAATGTTGGACCTGAAACTCTTGTTCCGCTATGCTTTGAGAAGTCAAAGTGGGCAGTTGTAGCAATGCTCGGCATTCTCAAGGCAGGAGCAGCTTGTGTCCCTTTAAGCCATGCACATCCCATAGCTCGGCTGAAGAATATAATGGAGGACCTTCGTCCAAATGGCACTGATTTCGTTCTCACATCGAAGTCGAACGATGCCATATTCTCTGGTATCAAGAAAACGCTTGTGTATTCTGAGGCGCTTCGAGCTAGTCTATCCTCGAATGTATCTAACAAGACGAACGGCACTTTTTTATCCAACAATCCTTCGAGTGTCCGAAAGGCCAATCCCAGCGATACGGCATTTATTGTCTTCACCTCGGGTACTACGGGCAAACCGAAAGGGGTACGTCTTATTTCTACAATTCAAATATTCGAGAATTGTAAGTGACTGACCTTGCATAGATCGTTCTCGAACACACTGCGTTCTGCACCTCTGCATATGCCCAAGCGCCTCATATGAAGCTCGGTCCAAATTCCCGAGTATTCAACTTTTCTGATTTTACGTTCGATGTCGGCCTCGGAGAAGTTTTTGTCACTCTCATCAATGGCGGTACTATCTGTATTCCCTCGGAAGCAGACAGAATGAATGATGTAGCTGGTTCAATTCTATCCCTGAGAGCTACTCACGCCACTTTCACGCCAACGGTTGTCAGTCATCTCAGTCCCGATAATTTGAAAGGAATCGAAGTGTTGACACTCGTTGGAGAGCAAATGACGAAGGATGTCGTCGATAGTTGGGCTGAGAAGGTGTTCTTGGTGAATATGTATGGGCCCGCAGAAGCTAGTATCTACTGTGTTGGGCAGCCTGGCATTCAGAAAGGAGACAATCCAACCACCATTGGACGAGCTGTGAGTCAATCTCAAATCGAGGAACAGGTACTCTGTGGTTAATGCCTACTTCATCTAGGTTGGTTCTCGAGTCTGGATCACCGATCAAGAAGACCCAAACCTTCTGATGCCAATTGGTGAAATTGGAGAGCTTCTCATCGAAGGTCCTATTCTTGCCCGAGGATATCTGAATGACGAAGAACAGACCAACCGTGTGTTCGTCAAGGATCTTGCTTGGGCCAAGAAGACCTCGCCAGGAAACATAACTCCTAGACGTTTCTATCGCTCGGGCGATCTAGCTCGCTACGATGATTCCGGATGCATCGTCCTAGTTGGCCGAAAAGATGATGGGCAAGTCAAGTTAAGAGGTCAGAGAATTGAACCGGCAGAGGTTGAATATCACCTTAAAGCATGCCTGTCAGGCCCCTGCAATGTTGCGGTATCTGGTGTCAGGCCCCTAAATGGTCCGCTTACTCTCGCAGCTTTCTTTGAGCTTGAAGCAGAGGCATTTAAGGTCAATGGAATGGGTTCTTCGACCAGTGAAACAAATATTGTCACTTCATCAGCCCAGCTGGAGATGTTTCGAGATCTAACCTCGGGCATAGAGGAGAAGCTGAAGACGCTCTTACCGGCCTTTATGGTCCCATCATTATTTATCCCCATATCAAAGATACCCTTGACGCTTTCTGGGAAGATGAATCGCAGATATTTGCAGGACTTAGTATCGGGCACTTCTTTTGACCTGCTCGCGGATATCCGAGAGTCGAATTCTGAGCCAGCGCCTCCCTCAACAGCCATGGAAGCTCGTCTAGCCACAATTTGGCAGAGGCTACTGAAAGTGGCTGATATAAGCAGGGATGACAACTTCTTCCAACGTGGCGGAGACTCGATCACTGCGATGAGACTCGTCACCGCTGCTCGCGAGGAAGGATTGTCGTTGACGGTTGACGCAATCTTCAAGAATCCAAGTCTGAGCGGAATGGGTCTGGCAATGGAGACTGTTGCCGTAGGGACAACTGCTGTCATAGAAGGTAAGAGCTTTTTTCAAAGTTTTTCTCCTCTCCATCTTAGCTTCTTGAAAGAATTCTGGAGCCATTTTCCACTTGAATATATCTGACTACTATATACACTCTAATATCTTATAGTGGCCCCTTTCTCCATCGTCGGAGAAGCCGCACTTCACCTCATCGAAGTAGCTGCCACGCAATGCAGGCTTAATACAGACCAGATAGAAGACATTTATCCCTGCACGCCTCAACAAACATTTTGGATCAAAGAGGGAATCGAGAAGCACGAGCATCAGGCCCAAATTGTATCTCGCATTCCAAAATCTGTCGATGTTGAACGCCTACGAAAGGCATACGACACCATCGTCGCCAAACATCCCATTCTGCGAACACGCATCATCCGAACCGAGGACGAATACTTCAATGTCGTTGTCAAGCCTGGCTTAGATTGGCCTGTTGAGTCTTCACTTGAAGAGTATCTCGATAAAGATAGAAAGGCTATCATGGGACTTGGTGATCGACTCCAAAGATTTTGCATCGTTGATGACGAAAAGCTTGGGAAACGATTCTTTGTCTTCTCGGCGCAGCATTCGACCTACGATGCCTGGGCTCTATTTCTCCTCTGGAAAGATAGAGACAGTGTTTACCACACCGGCAAGTCTTCTATCCAAGGACCTACCTTCAGCCAATTCATGAAGCCGTTGTGCACTCCATCATACAAGAAAGCTGCCAGTGCTTTCTGGAAGTCCAAACTAGCCGGTTGCATCTCCAAACCACTAGTCAACATCCCAGAAGGAACCATCTACTACCCAGATTCAATGAGAAAGCGGGAAATTCCCTTCACTAAACTCGCCAATGCCACAGTCACAACATCATCCATGATCGAAACCGCCTGGGCCATTGTCATCTCGCACCACACCTCGACCCCAGACGCCGTTTTCGACGTCCTCGTCCACGGTCGGAACTCGCCCCTCCCAGGAATAATCAATCTCTCCGCGCCCACCATGGCCGCCGTCCCCTTCCGCGTTCACATTAAACCCCACACCAAAACGCGGGACCTGCTGGCAACAGTACAGCACGATCTCTCAGCCATACGCCCGTACGAGCAACTCGGCTTCTCCTCTATCTCTAAATTGAGTCCCGAAGCTGCGCTGGCATGCAAAAACGCCATACGCATCCACATCCTGCCTCCTCTCGCGGATTTAGAACAAGACGCCGAGTTCGCGCCACCAGTTGAATTAAAGCATGTTTGGACGGAGCTATGTTTCGCTGTCCCAATACGAATCGATTGCGCTGTCACGAAGTCGGGCGTTGATGTTGAGGCTTACTATGACAACACATTCTACTCCCACGACCGAATCGAACTGTTCATCAGGCAATTTGAGGCTGCGTTGACACAGATTGCTAGCGCAGATGAGGAGCATGTTTTGGGAGACCTGGACTTGACGAGGATGAGTGCTGCAGTGAGTGTATTGACTGAGTCGATTGCAGGGAAAAGTGTGGTGGTGAGGAAGGCGATGTTGGTACGTGTTCCCCTATTCTTGATTGATTAATTCTTGTCCGCGAGTAATGCTGCGTCTCGGCAGGCTGTCACTGACATTTGCAATGCGACAACAGACACCGACTCAGGCGGAAGAGCTCCCATCTGGCGGGTTTGTTATCGGTAAGTGGTAGGTATCATGTTCGGAGGCGAGTTTGGTTTTGGATGCTCTGTGGGCCGAGAGGTGATCCGAGATTTGTGTTTGCTGTGCCTGGATGAGAAGCGAGGTTTGGCCCGTTTCGGCTCGGAGGTTAATGATTCATTTGAGACCTGGAAGATTAGATAGCACAGCCTGCTCTCGGACTATAATTCCACGGCAGGTTCGGCTAAGTACTATGATACATATCTTTAAGGCAACCCTGGGTTTGGAACCTGAATCAGTGACGGCCGGCAGTGAGTGTCGTAGACACCGGTATATTGATGTTTAAAATCTCCGAAATTATCGGAAGAGCCTCCGTCCTAAGAACACTGGCGGTGAACCCGGATAAGGAGGGCTATTCCCGTGAAAATTCGTTGTGCAAGTACCTTGCTGTCCAGACGCAAGCTCGATAATTGATATTCGGTCCAGCCAATAGGAAATTTCCTCTATCATAGTCCTAGGAAAACGGCCACAGAAGTTAAGTTGCGAAGCGTTCCAGAGTAAGGCTTGAAAGGGGGTCGGCTGAGAGAAGCGAGCCATGCGAATACGTAGCAACCAACTATAACCAAAGCATAACAAGTCATGACCTTAAACTCGTAGTGTCCTTTGAATGAGACAGTCACAAGTCCGAGAAAGTCTGAAACCTATTGCTGTGCTTATCAGATTATGTAAGGTATTAATTGGATCATAAGATAATACCAAATATAAGGTCATACTACTATATAAGATAACGTTCCAATGAAGCTCTCTCAATAGGAATATAAGATATTATCTTAATTTTGGTGGGAAATGGATAGGGGAAGGACTTCTAGGGGTCATTTGTATGGTGGATTGTAAAGTTTGTATAAAGTATGTCTACCCTATAAGATATGGCTCAACGGACTCCTCAGACTTCCGACGGTCAGATAAGATACTATCTTGTAATCCAATTAACAGGGTAGATGCGATTGGGTTTGGGGACGGGAGCGAGAAGCAGATGTTCATAGAGTTGCGGCATTTTTTACGTCCATAGAGAGTCATAAAGAATGCAAGGCGAGACAGCTCTCCTACTTGTGTGCTGTAAGGCAAAGGCCACAAGCTGAACGTTACGCCTGTGGCAGGAGTCAAAAGGGTTTGAGGGAGCTGGGGAGCAGCTTCTCGACGGTCGTTGCAGCGCTTTAGGCTTTGGCACCAGAGCACCGGTTTGTGCTTGGCGCGACTCATTTGCGATTCTGCGTAACGGTACGATGCCGCCAGCATTAATAAGTAACTTAAGCTGTCAAATTATAAACATAATGAGACGAATCTCAAGCAGTCGTCAAATGAGGGGCCGAGCGAACTTCCAGGGAACGGTTCAAACGGGTGAAACGAAAGCAAGAACAACCCGACCGGGGAGGTGGCTCGCTGCCGTCGTTAGCGATGACTCGGGCGCGACGGGGGATCGCCTTCGCACGAATCCCTTCGGGCATTCCTTGCAGCAAAGTTGCGAGTTCAATTGACATGCAGGAGAGCCAGCCGTTCGCTTGACGGCGCAACATCCTACTACAGTACGTAAAGAGCGGCTTCCCTGGCCCAGCTCCAACGCATGGCGTTTCCATGTCCTGGTTGCGGCAGCCTCCACATGCCACAGCCTGATGCCTGATGCCTGTCGCACCTGGTTGTGCCACGTTATTTCCCTTCCCCATGGAAGCATAGCGCCTTCTATGGAGGTCTACGGAGGTCCGCCTTTGGGCTGCATCTTACAGGGCCTCCCTCGGCACCAGCCCGCTGTTCATATCCCCCCCCTTCTCCTGCTTTGAGGACCGCCTCGATTCAACAGCATGCCAGGCTTTCCCCTTGCCTGGATCGCCCTTCACCGCTCCAGTCCCCAGGCAATGGGACCATGAATCGGACCACCCCTCCGTTTCGACAGACAACGTCAGATGGAATGGAATGAAATGAAACCGTGCACCTTCTAGAAGAACTCAAAAAGAGCGCCCTCGTCGCCACTTACCGTGACTGATGAGATTCAAAGATCAACACCAGCAAGCGCATCTACTCCACCACGGCTTCACAGCACAGAATTCCAACCCTTTTTCCACAATGGCTCCAAGTCGCACCGACGATTGTTTTGTTCCCGAACCGAAAACTTCTTATGATATTAATGTTCCGTACAAAATTGAGTCCGAGGAGTATGCGCGCCGTATCAAAGCCAATTCGCAATTTCCCGAGTACCTTCCTGTCTGGGAGGACGGACTCTGGTTCGACGACTTCCCTATCTTTGAGTACCATGATCCAGCTTTAAGAGCTGACAAGTCGAAGCCAAATCTCTTGAAGGCCGGCGTGACATGTCAACCGATTACTCCTCGGATGGGCTCCATCCTCACGGGAGTCAAATTGGAGAAACTCAACCAAGCAGCAAAAGATGAGCTCGCTCTCTTGATCTGTGAGCGGAAATTTGTGGTTCTCAGAGACCAGCTCGACTTTCTCAAATCAGGGCCTCAATTCCAAGTAGACTTTATGAGCTACTTTGGCAAGCTGAGTCGGCAGCCAGTGACCGGCGCGATCAAGGGGTTCCCGGAATTTCATGTCATCCATCGAGATGGGAATGAGAAGGAGATCAAGAACTTCTTTAAGCACAAGATGACGACGACGATTTGGCATCATGATGTTAGTTACGAGAGACAACCGCCCGGATATGTCATGCTGGGTATCCTGGCGTGTCCGGAGGTGGGAGGAGATACTGTTGTTGCGGATACGTGTGCTGCGTATGAACGTCTATCACCAAACTTCCAGGATATGATCAACAAGCTAAGTGCGATGCATACGTCGAGGAATCTGATTGCGCATGCCAGAGCAAGCAAGGGACATGTGCGAGCTGATCCTATTGATTCGGTTCATCCTATGGTGCGGGTCCATCCGGTCACGGGAGAGAGAGCTATTTTCTACAACATGGAATTCCCGGATGAGGTTATTGGTCTGAAAGATATGGAGGCGGAAGTTGTGACGAAGTTCCTGATGGACTTCATAAGAATGGGCCACGACTTCCAGGCGAGAGTTCACTGGGAGAAGAACAGTGTGGTGATGTTTGATGGGCGGACGACACTTCGTGAGTACTCCCATTGAACTTCTATTGGGAGCTCTAGTTAATAGCATTCTAGATACTGGTACAGTGGACTATGACACCACGACCAACAAGAGGCATCTTTTCCGCCTCGCAGCCATGACCGAAGTCCCAATTTCTGTAGAAGAGAGCGAAAGGCGGGCTCGCGAGCAGCAAAGCCGGCGCCATTGAGCAGTTATTCTCTTTTGGATATACACCATGTACGATGAGATCTCAGCATTTCTTAGTCATGTTCTTCGGCGATATAAAAGTACCTATAGAGATGTTTCATGATATGATTACCTTACGGCCTGCTCAAAAATCAGGAGATCAGAAATCTTTTTATCTGCTTCCATGTCTGGTGGCAACATTACCTGCGATTATACTGTCATTTTCACAGCACTCTTTCTTGTCTGCCACGAATGTTATCCTTGCTAGCGAAAATGAAAATAGGATCTACAGCTCTCCAGCTCTCATTCTTGCAATTCTAACCCTATCATTTTGATGGTTGCATTGTGGCATTCAGGATCTTGCGCAAAGTTCATGCAAGTACTCACAAGTATTCTGATCCTCCGGATAATTTCTTTCTGCACACCCTCTCTCAAAGCTACCACACCAGAACGAGCTGTTATCCACTTTTGGGCTGTATGAGCTGCTCACTAAGTGAACACGAACTGGCTAATCACAGGAACTCTACAGAATGTGAAGTTCTTTCAGAGCCCGAGGAAGCACAAGATATCCCGGGCAGGCGCACTTATCGGTATGCAGTCAGCTGAGGCTCTACGCGAGGGGCCGCTGAAGATAACTTGGCAGGGTTACTTGTGGAAGGTTCGGTGCGAGAGCGATTTTGGAGATAATAACTAGAGACCACAACCTCTGGTTAATTCAAAATCTGTCGTCGTCTAGGCACTTCTCTCTACGAACTGTAGCTCTTCATCCACAACCCAAGCCTAGTTCATCCTTTACCTATCGGCACTCTCATCCACGCCTCTATGGCTCCTCTCCCGCAAAATTATCATACCCAAACATCGCCGGTCTCACAAACCTATGATGCTTCCCCTTTGCCACCTCACTAACAGCCTCAAACTCACTATCACTCAACTCCACCCTTTCAAAATTCTTCCTAATCCTCTCCTCACTCGCACTCTTCGGCAACACGACGTATCCTCTCTTCAATCCCCATGCAATCAGCACTTGCGCCACACTGCAATCCTTCTTTTCTGCAATGGCCTTAAGTTCTGAGTGTCCAATCACAGTCTGCCCATCAATTTGATTTTGGGACCCGAGAGGCGAGTACGCAGCCGGTAGAATCTGGTGTTGGAAGCAGTAGTCCAAAAGTGTGGAATTTGGCAAGAAGGGATGGATCTCCACCTGGTTAATAGCTGGCGGGATCTCCGCGTAGCTGAGCAGCGTGTTGAGTTGGGGTATCTTGTAGTTAGAAACTCCAATCGCTCTCGTCTTTCCCTCTTTATACAACTGCTCCATAGCTCTCCATGTTGGCTCTCCGGTCAAATGTCCTTTAATCATATACTATAGTATCAAGCATTACTTCATGCTGCGCTTTTGACACTGGTCGAGGGAAGAGAAGACTTACTTTGCCATCAGGACCAAGTTTAACCTTGTGGTCCGAGGTTCTCTCGCATGCAAATGGCCAATGTAGTAGAAACAGGTCGACGTATTCAAGTTGAAGGTTTTGGAGAGAGTTATTGAGACTCCATGCTACGTCCGCAGGGTCGTAGAGGTGGGGCCAGACTTTTGTTGTAATGAAGATACTCTCTCTGGTCACATTTGGGTTCTTGGAGAGGAAGACTTTCAGGGCAGCCCCAACCTCATCCTCATTCTCATAGCTAGAGGAGATGTTAGTTGGGGTTGAGATATGAAGTAGGAGGTATGAGGTAACGAGTTCAAAGGTGGGGAAAGGGGATATAGAAAGGGAGAAACACACAACCACGCACAATCCAAATGTCGATATCCAGCTTCCAAAGCTGTCAAAACAGCGGAGTATGTTTTTCCGGGGGCACCTTCCTTAGCAAAGGTGCCGAAGCCTAGGGCGGGGATGGAGATTCCGTTGTTGAGGGTAAGGATCGGCGAGGCCATGGTTGGATGTTTAGAGGAGAGAGTGGGGGTTACTGAGCGAGCGAATGAGGCGAGGGGTTGAACTTGGACTTGCCCAGGTGAGATAAGTAATGAAAAGGAGGTGAGTTAAGTGGTATGAGTAATGGGTATGAGAGATGTCCACTTGGTGAAAGATATGAGGAAAGAGGCTGAAACAGTATTCGATACTTGATCAGACGAGATGCAGCGGTGTCAAACCTGTCAATGAGCCACTCTTCTGCAAGCGCAGGGGTGCTGCATGAACTGAAATTACCCAAGAACTTCAACCTCACATCTTCAAGATGTCACTGCAGCTACATCTATGAAGAGGTTCGGGAATCAATTTCCATATTTGTTGGAACTCCGGACAATCAAACCTGGTGGAGCAGACTAGGATAATGTCGAAAGATCGACGGTTGTCTGACAACAGCTGACGGCCCGAGCCGTGTTTCATTCAGTGAACTTGGTACTTGGGTCAAATGGCTGTGGAAAAGCGCACTAGGTAATACAGAAGTGTTTTACAGGAATCCCAAGTCTATCTATCCATTCTATCACAGTCTAACCATAACTCCATGCTCATCCAGTCTCTGTACAGCGTCTAAGGTCTCGAGCTCCAAAGCAATCCACGCTCAAGCAGTCCTCTCATCCAAAGGAATATGCTTCCTTTCCTGCTCAACAACCAAGTAAATGCCCCCTCCAGCCACCGCCGCCGCCGTAACAGCAACTAGTGTAATCCCTGCAATATTCGGTCTAAAAAGTCCTTTCTGCAGCAGAGCCATCGAGTTAAAGTACCTTATCGTCCCATAACTCAAACAGCCCGTACCAGAACCAACCAGTGCTGCAGAAGGCAGCTTCAAATCCCCATGCTCATGCTTCATTGCCGGAGACAAAGCTTCCAAGGCATCGAGCTTAGCGAGCGCGACACCGAGAGCCACGAACCCGAGTCCGGTGCGTGTCCACGAGAGAAAGGTGCGCTCGTTGGCCAAGTGATCCCGAGCTACGGACCCGGTATTGGCGATGGGCGTTGCAGAGACGTATTTCATTAGTCGTGACATCTTGATTGCGTGGATGGAAGAGGAACGGGTGAATTAGGGCTTGCAGAGGTGGCAGCTTGATAGCCGAGACTTGGTGGCGGCGAGGTCGGCGACCAGGCGGTGAGGGTGCCCAAACGAAAGCAACGGCTAGGAATGAGGGGCGTGGCTATTCATTGAGTGGATAGCGATGCTCAATGCCAGAGTTTGCAGGATGAGATGAAAAGTGAGAAGTGAAGCAAGACAGGAGTGAAGACAAAAACCTTTCGGGGAATATCGCTGCGATAAGATTGGCGGGTGTGTCACGCATTTAAGATCACGTGAATCATCACTTGCCCTGTAATTGGCCCCTCCTCCCTCATCAACGAAAACACGGCTTTAATGTCTTGTTCTCTCGTTTCATTCTCACTGACTTATTAGGAGCTCCCCTTCACTACCATCGTAGGCTTACCAAATTCATCTACCCACAATCTTGTTTCCTCTCATTGCCGCCAATGCCGGGAATTACTGCGAGGCCGGAAAACTTGCCACGACAGCCATTTCTTCAAATTTTTTCATTTAGCGAAATGCAATTGCAGTCAATCCAGTCTCTGGCTGGATGTTTGGTATCCCGTCCCTCAGCGGAGAACCCCCGTCACGGCGGTGTAACCATACCTATATGCGGCTATATGCGGCTGTATTTCCCCACACGCAAATCGCCCCGCAGAACGATTTCCCATCTCGCGAGACTTCAACGGCGGGAACCGCGATGTTCCCAAAACATCCTGGAGTCAGGGCTTGTGCCAGTCCTCTCGAATACACAGGACTGCTATTCTCATTAGACAGGGGTAGCTTAAACACCGTTGTTATTATGAACCGTGGCGTGACGGTGTCTCAAATCACCTCAAGTTGTCGACCGGCTGCCCAGTGGTTACGTGGTAATCGTCACGTTGATGATTGATCGATGAAAATACTTATAAATCAATAATCACCTTGATAATTGGCACGGCTACGGAAACAGGCGCTTCCGTTGGACAACTAGCACATTGGAGTAGTCTTCAATATAAGATAGCTACCCCCGAGACATTGTCAATCTGAACGACAACACAGTTCAGCACCTGCAGAACAGCTCCTGTTCTACACCTTTTCATAGTTCTCAGTAACACGTTTACATCATAATTTCGTAAATATGTGCCCTTACCACACGACTCGTTGAATCGTTCCTCCCAAGTAGCCGTTGACGTCCATCGACGCAAAGATGACTACTGAAATGCAGGCTGCTGAACTCACTATTCGAGAGCTGCCGAAACAAACGGCTTGGAAGCTTCATCAAAGGTAGGAGAGCGCAATATTGTTGTCATCATTTCATTTGGCCATAACGAATCAAGACTTTGCTAATACGCATACATAGCATCTGACCCTGCCTTCAGAGGCGTCTTTGCTCCGACTCCAAGGCCGGAAGTTAGAGACGACCTGCAGGTAGACTACAACGTCAGTATCAAGACTCGTGATGGGCCCACGTTCTACGGCAGCATCTACCGTTCCACCGATCTACTTGACGAGAAACTGCCAGTCCTCCTGAATTACTGCGTATACAGGAAAGACGGTGGCCTCGACATCGTTGTGTTTCCTCCTACCTCTAGACTTGATTCGGCAAGGATTGGTTACGAGTATTTTTTTGAAGGCACTAACGCCTTGTGGTGGTGTCCAGGAGGGTATGCTGTTGCTATTATTAATGCCCGAGGTTCTTTCCTCTCGGAGGGAGACAAGAGTTATTTTGGGAGGAGCATTGGATTGGATGGTAAGATCTGAGTCTCTTTTCCACCATTTTCATGGAATCTGTTAACTGATATGCGCGCTCAGGCTACGATATCGTTGAATGGCTCGCGGCTCAGGCTTGGAGTAATGGAAATGTTGCAATGTATAGAGCCAGCGCATGTCATGGTTTGTTCTCTGGCGCCCACGTATCCGAAGAATTGAGCAATTAACCATACCGTAGGTGCAATGGTTGACAGCAGCCGGGCAGCCTTCCCACCTGACTGTAAGTCTTTACTGTTTCTAGCCCGAGGAAGTCATATGGATTCTTACATTCGAAGGCATGCCATACGATGGCATGACAGACCTCTACCGGGAAATGGTCCACAAGGATGGTATTCCAGAATTTCAGTTTCTGAATGTGTAGGTTATCCAAAGTCCCTCTTCCGAATAGGTTTCTCCAGGACTTGCTGACAAGAATTTGTAAAGCTAACTGAGTTTCTTCAACTGGGGTAAGGGGCTGGTAGAAGATTCTGTAGGTAACACGACCAGCCATTCGTATTTTGATGAATACTGGCAATCGAAAATTCCACGACTTGACAAGATTACCTGCCCTGCGTATATCATTTGTGGATGGGGCGATCACTGCATCCACACTTGGGGAACGCTCAATGCTTGCTATGGAATCAGCTCAAAGGTGAAGTTCCTGAACTACATCAATACCAAAAGTGGGACTAGGCTTTGACGTAAGAGTCTTTGCTTCGACAGAAAGCTTTCCTAGACAAATTCCTTTTGGGGAAGGCAACTGAAGTCGATCATTGGCCCAAAGTCCGCTATACCGTCCGAGAGAAGTTCTACGTCGGCGAATGGCGCTATGCCCACACGTTCCCACTTCCAGAGACGAAGTACACGGAATTTTACCCCACGATATCAAAAGGACTAAGTCTCATCCCGCAGCCTACCGAACACAAGATCTCATGTGATCCCGTCTCCGAACAAGCCATTTTCGAGTTATCAGCCACCCAATCCTTAGAGTTTGTTGGTCACAGCAGGCTCAGGTTGTGGGTCGAAGCAGAGGGCGCTGACAACCTTGACTTGTTCGTGAATCTCAGAAAAGTCGTCCCAGTAGACATCGAAATCTTGCCCACTTCCTGCAGATTCCGTCCTGGAGAACGTCTACAGCTCTGTGTGACGGGACATGACTATGGCACTGACCCGCCGAATGTACCAATTTTCCCGCCACCCGAACCACATCAGTCGGGGCAGACATGTGATCTATTTCGGTGGCAAATATGACAGCTGTTTGCTTCTACCTGTTCAACCGCCAATCGAACACTCTTGGCAAGAAAAGAAGAAGACCGTCAAATTAATGCCGGCCGGCAACCGGCCCAAGAGAATGCCCGAGGCAGAATATGGACAGCAGTTGAGGAATGCTCAAGGTCCAATGATTCGTCTCATCGGCAGGTCAAGCTTTGTAGCTCTTGGAGCCATCAGATACCCTGCATTTAAGGCCAATGCTGAGCAATACCTTGTCTCTGACAACTAGGTCGCATCGGTAGTTGCCATCTTCGACGAGTTGAAGTTCGATCCCATTGGTTTCCACAAGCGCAACGAAGCTTGGCTGGTCTTAACATATCTTCCAAAATCGATGAGTTTCAGCAACGAAAACGCGGCAGCGGACTTGGCGAGCCGAGTGAAGACAGTCAAGGAAGTAGGTGCTGGGACTGGATTGCTGCGATATGTGCTCAATATCAATGTCACGCCTCCTAACCATGCTTAACTTTTGGTGGCACGCCACTTGAGAGTGCAGAATGGGGCTATATTGCTGCTGTGGAGCAGTATTGTTTCGCTAATAAGGAAGATGCTGCGAAATTCTTTGGTGATGAACAGCGTAGGGTGACGCTAGAGACGCTCCCAGTGACGATGGATGCCAGCAAAATGTTCAGTATTGCTGGAGAGGAAACCAAGCAGCTCGAGAAGGACGCTAACTTCTAAGTTATTTTGTCTCTTATGTTTAACAAATACCAGCTACTGCTATGCCACTTTCATCACCTGGAAGTCACTCCTAGTCTTTTATTTCTAATCGCTCTTCCTGCTCTAGGCAATCACTTTTTCCTGCTATTGTCGGTTCGCGTAATAAGACCATAGAACTTACATGAAGTTTCACTGGTTAGGCAGGCCAGCCCTTGTTTTCGCATACCTACAATGGTCAGGCTGATGATCTAAGTCTCGACAAAGGGGAGACAGCCATGATTGTTCTCGACGGGACATCGCAATCCCTCTGGAAAGTCCTTTGTCTCCTTTCCACATTGTCTCCGTAAACAATGCATGGTTATGATCTCTTCGACCCTGAAGCAAACCTTAGAGTGGGAGACACCTTTAGACCTTGCTACCATGACCTACTTTTTTCTCTGTACGCGGCAGGCGTGAACAATGCATTGTTACGTTCTGTTCGATACTGTTCAACAAGTGTGCAGTGCACTTTTCTTCTCTCTGCAGTATTCATAAACAGTTCTTGCTACCATCTATTCGATCTTCTGGTGTGACTGTACCAGCTCCTGTTCTTCTCTGTTTTTTTTTGAACACCTTCAACTGTTCTATGGCAAAATATAAGCCTTTCTTGAGCCCCCAAAATCCATCTTCCTTCATCATCGGTTCTCCCTCCCATCTTCCTCCCCTCCCATCATCATCTCATCATCATGGCTTCTTCAAAATCATCTTCGATCGAGCTCGCCCAGACGCCGAGCGCGTCTCGCACTGCCTCGACTCTGCCGGCCAGAGTCGAGACTCAACAAAAGAGCAACAATTTCGAAGGCAGAACACCAGCCAAGAAACCAATATGGCGAAGACTCAAGGAGCAAGTTCGCACCAAGGACTCGATCCTCGCCTTTGCGGACGGCATGACAACACCATTCTCCCTGGTGTCTGCCTTAGCCGGCTCGTTCCACTCGACTCGAATCGTTTCAGCGGCCGGAATCGGGGAGCTATGTGCAGGAAGTTTGTCGATGGCACTCGGAGCATTTTTGGCAGCTCGCCATACCAGCATGGTCTACAACCATAAGGCTCAGAAGGGACTCGAGGCCATAATGGACAATCCCCAGAGCCAGCACAAGAAAATTGTCGAGGCTCTGGAAGAGTTCGGTATGGCCCCAGCAACCATCATGCCGCTGCTCACTCAGCTCGAGGCCGATCCCGACCGACTCCTCAATTTCAGCATGAGCTTCGTCGAGAAGCTTGAAAAGCCTGATGCGAATCGAGTCTTGATCTCAAGTTTGTGCGTTGGATTTGGCTATTTCGCTGGTGGAATCTTCCCATTGATCCCCTACCTCGCGATTACCGACATCTACAACGCTCTCTACGTCTCTATCGCCGTCTCAATCTTCATTCTCCTGACATTCGGGTTTCTGAAGAACTACAGTGCTGTCGGCACTGTACGTATGGGACTCTACGGGGCGACTGAGACTCTCATCGCGGGGGTTATCGCCACGAGTGCAAGCTTCGGGATCGTGCGGGCGTTCACCGCTCAGGGAAACTAAGCAACAGCATGAAAAAAGGGGAGACTCTACCGACAGAAATACAAGGTGAGTGAGGTAAGCTTCAAGTAAGCAAAATTTTCTTTTGTTTGGAATTTCACAGAGCTGGAGTCAAGGAGTTCCGTGCAACTAAATAGCAAAAAATTTGAGTTTTTCCTCCAACCTAACTGTGTGCCAAGTCCAAATGTGAGCAGCCAATGCGTTGTTCATGTGACCCTTGCCATTAACATTTTAGAACTCTGCTGAATTGAGAGACATATAGGTAGCTGGAACTTGGTGGAACAGAAATTTAATTCCTTTGTAAATATCGCCACTCACGGTTTTTTATGTGGCTGGACTCTCTATTTTCGACAAATATCTGTCATTGTGGTCTATGAGCCGTCAATTTCAATAGATCTCTCTCTGACCCTTTTAAGTATGACTTTTGTTGCTTGCCTGCTTTCTTGTTGCATTTCTCATTATGTTTTATGTATGGGCTCTGGCTCAAGTTAAGTCCTACATTGCCACAATCATCGACCAAAGGTATCAAGTCCAAAGGGGAAAACTAAAGAATATCAAGTCTAATTCACACGGGTCCTAAGGCTCACATCTCCACTGTCCACCGCTATAATACAATTTGACGCTGTTGTTGCAAAGTTTCAACTTCAAGACTTTGTTGACTTTTACGACCTTCCAGTTACTTTCAAGTTTTCGTTGAAAGGCTTCATTTGGAACCATGGCTCCTCTCCCATCATTGCAACAGCTCCGCAGACAAAGCGCAAGCGTCCCGGGTATAAGCTGATCATCTGAACTTCAGACTGCCGAATACCACTTGACCATTGAAATTCTGTTATAAGTTCAGACGGTTAAACACTGGTTAACCGTCAAAAGCAGGTGACTGAGTGTCGTCGACAACTTATCCAGTCAGACGAACTCCCTGAATCTAAGTATATGCCTCTTAGAATACGGTTTGTTTATGATTTGGCATGGCGAGCTCACTTGGAACAATAAAATGACACCTTGGAAACTTTGTAGGAAGTCTGAAGTCGTCTGCAACTTGACGTTTACATGCCGGGTATCCCACTGCTTGGAGAGCGATTGACGAAGCCTTTCTGGGTTTTACGCCAAGCAGTGTCACAATGTTCGCCGCGGGCAAATTTGACAAGCCCTTCGATCTTTCATA
The DNA here is from genome assembly GCA_001625345.1 of Cairneyella variabilis. NCBI lineage: Eukaryota > Fungi > Ascomycota > Leotiomycetes > Helotiales > Cairneyella > Cairneyella variabilis. Next base: position 68,205 of record AYLM01000623.1, read on the forward strand.
TCTTCTTCACTCACTTTGAAATTTGGCAATTTCTAGATATCTTTGGAGTCAAAGAAATTTTGACAAGCATCCAGTCGCTGGTACCTTTTATCTGTCCACTGGCAACTGAAAATTCAAAAATAAATAACTCATGATACACTCGAATAAGTTTGAATATAATGAAAGCCTAAAATATAGTTATTCTAAAAATGGCATGTACAGATTCAACTTAACTCAAAAGTGGGGCGTCCTTGACTCACTCCTGCCTTCTTCCGTGTCAGCTCAAGGGCAAGAGCTTTCTCCAAACAAAATATTCAGCCAAATCAGACCAACTCCCTCTAGCACAACCCAACGATGTCTCAACCACCAAAATTCACCATCAGACACACAACCTCAGCTTCAGATCTCACCGCCGTCCGCAACCTCTTCATCGCTTATGCCCAGTCTTTGGGCATCGACCTCTCCTTCCAAAACTTCACCACCGAACTGGAAGACTTGCCAGGCTTATACGCTCCACCCACTGGCTCCCTATTCCTTGCCATCTCATCCTCAAATCAAGAGCCGATTGGCTGTGTAGCGATGCGGCCTCTGCCTATGAAATCTCAGAACCCGGATCATGCAGGAGGAAAGAGGATATGTGAGATGAAGAGGCTGTACTGTACGCCTGAGTCACAGGGACTGGGTGTTGGGAGAGCGCTGGTGGAGGAAGTGATCAGGGAAGCGGAGAGGTTGGGATATGAGGAGATGCGGCTGGATACTTTGGCGAGTATGGTGAGTGCACAGAGGCTGTATAGGGCGTTTGGGTTTGAGGAGATTGAGGCTTATTATGACACGCCGATGGAGAAGACTACGTTTCTGGGGAAGAAACTGAGGCCAGGCAAAGGATAGAACTTCTGACCTGGTCTGAGATGATCAATATCGAAAGGTCTAGAGTAAGACTTCACCTAAGCGCTAGAGCCGCGGTGCAAGAGGAAACCGAGAATTGAAGACTCTGCATGACTCATTAGATTCCATATAATTCTGTCTATGTACAGCCATACGCATTTTGATGCTCATCAAATCGTGCCGCAGACTCCCAAGCGCCCTGGCATGTATCCTTATTCCTATTCTCATCTATCCTGCCTTAACTCAAATCGAAGCCCGCACCTGAGTTCACAGCGTAAAGCAGCTTCTCGCGCAACGTTCTCTCTGTGGAATATTTCGGAAGCTTCAGCAAATTCACGCAAGTGCTTGTGCTCGGTAACCGAGACTCATCGCTCCCAGCGTCTCTGATACTGAAGCGAGGGTTCAATTGCGAGAACCCGAGTAAGGGTGCTCGTGGTGTCGAGGTAACGTATTTCAATACCTTTCTGCGGTCCGAGTCGTCCAGAGCCTTCATTACCTTCCAGAACAGACGCACGGTGTCGTGCTCCATGCCATCATCACCAATTTGGTACACGCCACCGTACTGAGTATTAGCTCTCAAGTCATCGACGTCAATCTCGGACGAATCGCCACCAATCAAGGTTTGTAATTCGGACTGGTTGAACATCGAAAGCCAGGATGGTTTTATGATCTGGCTTAGCCCTCGGAGGAACGCCTGCGTTTGTTGGTAAGGTTGTACTTGGAGTCGATGCCGCGCCATGTAAGACACATAGAGAGGTCGATTTTCATTGGTGACTGGGACGTTGGATCCATTAGGCATCAGCTCCCTGGTGATTGTTTTGGTCGGCTCTCCTGGCAAGGAGATTGTATCTGTGATTGTGAAGTCGAGACCAAAATCTTCGACGTTACCAGGATAGTTCTTGAGTTTCAAAAGGCCTTGATAAAGGCTTTCATCGAGATCACGAAGATCATTGATGTTTGCGCGGTATCCTGACTCTGAACCAGTAGCACCGTGAGCGGCCCATTTGAGAAGGAAAAACCCCGCAAATCCAATGTCGACCAGTATGCCCTCGTACAAGCACTTTCCAATAACTCGGCCCAGGAACTCAAATCGCTTGAGCAGCTCACTAATCGTTAAGCGCCACTCATCAGAGCCCTCTTTCATGCCAAATTGGGACATGATTTCTTTTCGCGCGTCGATCGCTGCGGGATTTGGATAGAGTAAATTCTGGTCATTTGCGACGAAAAGGTTTGGGCCAGCCTCCTCTGCCCGGAATGCTTCATTCGTGATGCTCGTGAGGAACTCCTTTGTCACTCCTCCACCGTCAATACCCGCCTCGGTTGTGCCGAATTGGTCGACAAAGGTAATTTGAATTGGCTCTTTAAGACCTTCGCCAAGCTTGTAGAATTGTTTATAAGCATCTTCAAACACCTGATGTCGGCTGATTTGGGCGTGATGACGACTTAGTAGCTCATTACCCGCGGCTCTGTTTGATGCGTCAAATGGATTTTGCTGAAGTTGAGACAAACGCCAAAGGTCTGGGTCGACGATGCCACCACGTCTGCGAGCCTGGTCGAGGGTGACAAATTGGCGGAAGATCTTTACACGGGTATCGAACGGAATGACAAATGGCATATTTTGAAGCACTTCGAGCCTTGGTCCTACCGATGCAAGAACCTTTTGACGAGCAGCTTTCTGCTGCTGCTGGCGCATGCGCTCGATGAAAACATCCCGTCGAGACCTAGCTGTACCAATGAGATTGAGACTTGTTGGTAATACCGCATGATCGCTGTGTCCTGGCAAGTCGGCATCTTCATCCTCGCCTTCCTCTCTGACCTGATGCTGTCTCTCTTCTTCAATCACTACAGAATGAATGAAACCTTCCATATCGAATCGTGATGTCATGAGCCAGTGATCTTTCGATAAAAACTGTCTCCTGGAATCTCGTTCGTAAAGCATACGCATGACCCCAGTTGCAACGGTCTTGACATAATCAAAGGTCATTCCAGCAATGCCAGCGAAGCGTCGCAATGGCAGGGATTTTGCAATAACCTCTTGGTTAGAAGACTGAAACCGTGAAGCAGGAGCAACCTCAAAATGAGATGCCAGGCTACTCTCAGCAGTCGTCTGGCTATCTTCTTCAGACAACTCGCCTGCATTGTAATATGCTGTGAAAGCCAAGTTCTTCAGAAAGATGGTCAACTTCTTTACATCTTCCAAAGGAAGAGCGCTTTCACGGATGCGAGATACAGGCCCATTCACCTGAGTCAGGTTGGAAGTGCTTGGGCTCAAAAATTCTTCATCGTCAGTAAACCTGAGGACGAAAGCATAAAGTTCAAGGAACAGGAGTATCTTTCGCCATTCCAGGTCTCTTGCAGCATCACTGGTCATCAACTTCCGTTGGATCTGGGGCCGAAGCAGCGTTAATGCTGCCTTAGAATCTGCTATGATGACGGCGAATATATTGGTCAAGCTCATGGCTTGCCAGAAAAACTTCAACGCTGGAACCTGCGCACCAGATGGTACAGTCATAGATCCCAAGTAAAGCCACATGCGTATTTCATCACCGCGGCGGGGGAAAATCCTCAAAAGGGTGAGTGCATAGCTCGCTAATAGGCTTGCATCTTCCTGGCGAGCTGCGGAACCGCTGGCGTAGTCGATATTGAACTTGACTAGCAAGCCGGAGATACTCTCTTGATTGACAAGTGTTAACAACTCTTTCTTTACGAAAGCAGCAAGAGGTAGCGCCGGCACTCTTTCGACTTCGTCGGCGTCGGCGGCTTCTTGCAACACCTCGGGGTCTGCTGCGTCAATCCGACCAATAATTTCACCGGAAGAGTCTGATAGTTGGAGGGATAGGGCTCTTAGAAACTCCGGCTCCTGGCTGCTCCGTCTCTGTAGCCGATTAAGTGCAATAAAGTTGGCAAGTAACCACAATTTTCCTTCGTCCTGAATCTGGTTCACGGAGTTCGATGAATATTCGCGAACAATAGCAGAAGACAGGACACGAATATTGATGACAGCGGCCAAATCCTCCAGAGACCCCAAACGTTCCGCCAGATCAGGAGTAGTCAGGAAGTGAAATGCAAACGCAGCATACGCATCGATAACAGAGCCATCTACTTCTGGTTTAGTCTCTCTGGCAGCATTTGTTCGGAGCAATCGACTGTAATTACCGTTTGTGACAAAGCCGATCCGCTCCACCAGTGGGTTCTTTATTGCGTTTAACACTAGTCCCTTGTCCATATTTGATACACGTCTGTTGGTAAGGAGGGAGGAGAGGTAGGTGTAGTAGGTATGTGATATTGGGTGGAAGTCCTCTGGGTGTGAATCAACGATTGATAGGAGGAGCTTTAAAAGGCTTGTTGGGCATTCTGGCAGTAAACTATATGTCGGTCAGAACAATACTCTAACATTGAAAGTACCATTATGCCCAAAGAAATGCGAACTCACCTCTGTAATCCCTCCAGAGAAACCTTCGCCAACCGAATGAGTTGTGGCTGAACTTCCTGAAGAGCAAGAATATTCCCACATCCAGGCCCAGACACCCTCGAGCTCAGAGATATCAGCCGATTAATATCGTCCCGCCTTCGCGGGCTGAAAAAATGTACTAGCAGCCGGACTTGCTCGATGATGACTGAATCGGACTTTGAGGAGCTAGATCTCGATTCCGCTTCGTCCCATGCTCTCCGCTGCGCATCCGCCACATCTCTCCTGCATTTGTGACCTCGCCATGTTCGCTGTATTCGCTTCGAGGCATTGATCCGTTCTCGCTCCTGCTGCCGCAATTGCCTCTCCTGCTGGGCATTCGCGATCGTCTTTCGGGTACCAGATGCTGACGGGTTCCAAGAAGTGGCAGCAAATGGGTTAATGTTTTGGCCAGAGAGATTGACCTGCCGAGGTCGACGAGAGCTTCCAGTAAAGCTCTGAAACATCTTGAAAGATTCTTTGCTAGTCGTCGCCTTTGTTCGTGTGCCTAACTCCGAAGAGGCATGCCGTGGGTACGCACTTGAGCTTCCAAACAGGTGGTGTTCGGAGGAGCGGGGAGGAAGTCTCTGGATAATGAAAGTAAATAGAAAACAACGAGAAGCTGCCTCGGAGATTTTCTGCGGTAGATGGGAACTTTTTCTTCGATGAGGTTCCGTGCTGGGGCCAGCCTGATTCTGCCGTGCACTGGATGTGCCACGATGTAATCGCCCCAGAGATTAGAAAGCGCAGCCTCGCGCTAGGACCGCCTAAGCTAGCGCGAGCCACCAAAATATCGAGATGTTCCTTTGTCGCGATTTTCTGAAATCTTTCTTCTCCAACCCAACCTCAATACAACACCTTTGACTACAGACCAAGTACGATCATTTCGTGCTTTTTCGTTCTTCTCGCCTTCTTCTTTCAGAAAACCCTCCTAAAAGAGACAAAAAAAACTTGAAAACCCAGAAAACCCCAGTTGCGCGATCGATTCTCTCGACCGCTCCACCTTCACCTACACCTTCCCACACGAAATTTCGACCACACGTGCCACATCATTCTCTCGATATTCGCACATCCTTCCAGCTTCAGTTTTGTACAGCTCCATTTGAAGGACATACTGACTGTCTTCTACACCCTCTCTTGATCAAACAAAGACATCTGGACATAAATAGGTAGGACACGAGGTCCTCTTTATTCGCGAAATTGCGAAATCTCTTTCTCTCTTGCATATACCCTATCTACCACCTACCACCACCTCCTAATAATTTTCTCACATGGGACACATAACTAACATCCATATAGCTTCAGATCTGCCCAAGATGTCTGCTTCCGCTGTCGACCAGCTTGCCTCTGATTTCAACAACGCTTCCTTGAACGGAGGCGAAGCAAACGGCGCTCCAGCCATCAACACTGATGTTTCCAACATGGGTTCCGAGGACACTGATACCGCTGGACCTACCCCGAGCTCTGCCGCTCCCCACCCACAGGCTTCTGCTTCGCTCTACGTTGGTGAGCTCGACCCGTCCGTCACCGAAGCCATGCTCTTCGAGCTCTTCTCGCAGATTGGTTCCGTTGCTTCGATCCGTGTCTGCCGTGATGCTGTGACTCGACGATCCCTTGGATACGCCTATGTCAACTACAACACTACCCCTGATGGAGAGAAGGCTTTGGAGGAGCTCAACTACACCCTGATTAAGGGACGCCCGTGCCGTATCATGTGGTCTCAACGTGATCCCGCTCTTCGCAAGACTGGCCAGGGCAACGTTTTCATCAAGAATCTCGACACTGCCATTGATAACAAGGCTCTTCACGATACCTTTGCCGCATTCGGTAACATTCTCAGTTGCAAGGTGGCTCAGGATGAGACTGGAGCCTCGAAGGGTTACGGATTCGTTCATTACGAGACTGATGAGGCTGCCAGCCAAGCTATCAAGCACGTCAATGGTATGCTTCTTAACGAGAAGAAGGTATTCGTTGGCCACCACATTCCCAAGAAGGACCGCCAGAGCAAGTTTGAGGAGATGAAGGCGAACTTCACCAACATCTACGTCAAGAACATTCCTGTCGAAGTTACCGATGAGGAGTTCCGTGAGCTTTTTGAGAAGTATGGCGAGGTAACTTCTGCATCTCTTGCTCGTGACCAGGAGACCAACAAGAGCCGTGGATTCGGGTTTGTCAACTTCATTAACCATGAGCATGCTGCTAAGGCTGTCGACGAGCTGAATGGAAAGGACTTCAAGGGTCAGGATCTTTACGTCGGACGTGCACAGAAGAAGCATGAGCGTGAAGAGGAGCTTCGCAAGTCATACGAGGCTGCTCGCATCGAAAAAGCATCCAAGTACCAGGGTGTCAACTTGTATGTGAAGAATCTCGATGATGATGTCGACGATGACAAGCTTCGCGAGCTGTTCGCCCCATTCGGCTCAATCACTTCCGCCAAGGTCATGCGTGACTCAGCTGCTGAGACTGCTGAAGCTGAAGAGAAGGAAAAGAAGGAGGCTGAAAAGACCAAGGAGAATACCCAGGAGGGTGAGATCAAGTCAGAGGAGGAGAGCCCTGATGCCAAGTCCGCAAAGTCAGAGAAGCGTACCGTAGGCAAGAGCAAGGGATTCGGATTTGTTTGCTTCAACAACCCCGAAGAGGCCACTAAGGCTGTCACCGATATGAATCAACGCATGATCAATGGCAAGCCACTCTACGTTGCTCTTGCTCAGCGCAAGGATGTTCGTAAGAGCCAGTTGGAGGCCAGCATTCAGGCTCGCAACCAAATCCGTATGCAACAGGCCGCTGCCGCCGCGGGCATGCCACAACAGTACATGCAAGCCCCTATGTTCTACCCTCCCGGCCAGCAACCTGGTTTCATCCCACAAGCTGGCGGACGAGGAATTCCATTCCCTCCTCAGGCCGGCATGCCTATTCCTGGTGCTCAAGGAGGTCGTCCAGGCCAATACCCTGGTGGCTTCCCTCCACAACAAGGTGGTCGTGGCGCTCCAGGCCCTCAACAACTCCCTCCTAACATGTACGGTATTCCAGGCCAATTCCCACCTGGAGCTCCATACGGTCAGAACAACCCTCAATTCATGGCTGCCATCCAACAGGCAGCACAAGCTTCCACTCTTATGGGTGGTCGTGGTGGAGGACCAGGCGCACGTGGACCACTGGGCAGTATTCCTGGTATGCCACCAAATATGACTGCTCTTCAAGGTGTTGGCCAACAGCCCATGCCTGGCTTCCCTCAAGGTGCTAGACAACCCGGCATGCCTGGACGTGGTGCTCAAGCTGCTCGTCCTGGCCAGTACCCTGGTGGTTTCCCTCCTCAAGCTGGTCGCGGTATGGCCATTCCAGGTATGCCACAACCTGAGGGAATGGGCGCGGGTGTCGGCATGCTTCAATCTCAACTCCAGGCCGTCCCTCCTGCGCAACAGAAGCAGCTTCTCGGAGAGGCGCTCTTCCCCAAGATCCAAGCCATGCAACCGGAGTTGGCTGGTAAGATCACTGGTATGCTGTTGGAGATGGAGAACCAGGAGCTTGTCAATCTGTAAGTTTCTGCAGATTTTTATTTCCATCGTTCTTTACTAATTCTCAAATAGTATCGAGGACAACTCGGCTCTCCAAGCAAAGGTCGACGAGGCACTCACTGTTTATGACGAGTACGTCAAGAACAACAAGGGTGACGAGGTTGAGGGTGGAGAGGGAAAGGAGGAGAAATCTGAGGAGAAGGCTTAATTGCCCAATCTCATCAGATGAAAACATCATACCCACTAATGACTCTTCTTTCACATATCCATTTTCACGTTCTGTCAATTTGCAGCGGCGACAACGGGGCCGTCGGAAAAGTTTTGCGCTCTTCTCTCTGGGTGGTGGCACAAATTTCGGTTTTTTCCGGCTTCTATTGCTGCGGCAGTATGCTGTTGGCTTCGCGAAACATTTTCTTTGCTTGTACTCATAGACTAGTCGTGCGCCTGGCTTCATCGGCTCGGGCATGCGCTCATTTCATTACACGTTTCTGTGTCTTCTTTTTATTTACTGCTGCAGTGGAAGATTGCTAGATGGTGGGGAGCTTGCTTGCATTGGCTTTTGCTACTTGTCGGCGTCTCGACCGCCGGGGTCGTCTTGATGCTGCGGGGTTGTGGAATAGACCAAGAATAAATACAAAAACATTGCAAACTTAATATTAAGATATCTCGTTATAAAGAAGTGTAAGACTCGGCTGGTGTTGGGACTAAGATAAGGACTAAACACCACATTCTCGTTAGGAAAGGGGTATTCTCGTTAGCGAGGAAAGTCTGGCACGCTGTGGTTGTACGCAAGGAAACCCTGCTCATTCAAGAATTGCAAGCAGGAGAACCCTGATACGCAAAAGTTATGAGCTAGAGAACCCTGCCAAATCAAAAGTCACCAGCGAGAGAACCCAGCTAATTCCAAAAAAAGAAAAAAAATTGAGCAGGAGGACCCTGCTCATTCACCGATCATGCATAAATCTTCGCATTCACATATCAAAGACTCAAAACGACTTTGATGCAGCAATGGTATTTAGTCCCCAACGCCAGCCCGCTAGCAGAGGCCTGCAGTAAGAGCAATCCGTCAACCCTTCTTGCAAGTGATCATTGGCTCCCTTCCGTTTGAGCCCTTTGATCCCATCCCATGCCATTCCCAAACACACAGACAAGCTCATATCCCAGACAGGACAACACAACACGTATACGCCGGGACCAGCCTCAACAACCCACACGCCAACGCCAGAGACTCCTCGCTTGCTCAAGGTTTTGATTTGGGGTTTTGTTTCATGTGATAAGGGGAAGATATATATGTACAAGTAAACGGAAAGCCAGTCCGAAGCCATTAAAGGAACGAAAGACTATTGAGGAAAAGTGTTCGTTGAGTAACCTAGGCAAGTAAAAGTCATCGCATTCTTCCAAGATGAAGCCGTGCAGAGCCATGAAGTGCTGGTACGTCAGTCTAGTCAATCTTCGCGGAAGCCAAGCTCTTAATGGTCGGGTTGGTGAGGTTATTGGTCAGACGCTGCTCGAGTTGAGGAAGGCCTCGCTTGGCTTTCTTGCTCCGGTGCAGCTTCTTGCGCGCAACCATGACAGGAACCGAGGATTTGGTGACAAGGTAGTTGGAGAATGAGCCTAGGAGGACACTTTTGATTTTCAACGTCAGCAGTAGTACAATATAGACTGAGAGGTGGTATATCTCTTACCCTTTGAGAGCACTTCGTCCACGGCTACCCAAAATCACCAGAGTCGGATTGATGTAGTCGATGACCTCACAGATCAGATGTCTCGGGTTCTTGCAATGAATGACCTCGATCACGACCTTGACTTGCAACTTTGTTCGCCTCAATAACTTTGAGATGTTCTCAGTGAGCTCTCTAATCGCATGGTCCCGCTCTTCCTCGGCCTTGCTTAGCTCCCTACCCATGGGACTCGCACTCGAATTGGCCGACTCGGTCGACCCCAATCTGAAGTACGGATTCAGTGGACTATTGAGATGTGTTGGCGTAAGTTGAGGCGTGAGTCCAGTGGGGTTAGTAGCGGCTGCTACTGCGGCCGCTTGTTGCTTGAGATGTAAGTCCTCTTGGCTGTTATCATTGACAGCGATTCCAGTCATCCCGGTCTCTTCATCGACGCAGTAGATTGCAAGTAGGGTATCTCCATCACGAAGGACAGTCCCGATGGTCCACTCCAAGGCATGAGCAGCTTCCGAACTAAGATCAGTGGCAACCAAATACTTTCGGACTCGGCGTTGATTTTCCTGTGCTTCGGTCTGCATCTTGGCGAAATCTCCACGGTAGATTGTGCGAACACTGCGGCCTGTCTTTGGCGTGGAGACGATGGATGTCATGCTAATTTGAAGTTTTTGGGCACTCTTGATATCGCCGAGATCAGCCTCGGTGTCAGAATCCACAACAGAATTGACACCGGAGCCCCCATCAAAGGCGTTGCTCGGATGAACGTATTCTTTCTTCCGGCCGCCACTAGGTGTACTGACGGTGATTTCGGGGTCCAGAAGCGATCGTACTCCGTATCTCTCGTTCTGAGCCGCGATCTCCAGACCTGTATGAATTATTGGCTTTGAGCTTGTTGGATTATCGCTTTGTGTATACTTACGCTCTTCTTCTGCTGCAGCCATCAAGCTCTTAGCAGTTCTTGGTCCCTTTGCTCGACCCATTCCAAGAGTCGTCGCCTCCGGATCGTGCTCATCGACTTCTGCACGTCTCGAATTCTTCTTCCGTCCACGATGCCCCTCCTCATCAGAAAAATCTTCCTCGCTACTATCCGCAACCGCATCTTCTCCATCTTCTCTTGTGTACTGCTTCTGCAACCGTCCATTTTCTCCGCTGTTTGCTCGCTTTCGCTGACTCTTCTCACCAAGTGCAGACAAGGCTCCTCCAGACTGCATGAGAGCTGCGTCCGAAAGTCTTCTATAAGCATTAGTCATATCAATCACTCGGCCGTCACGAGTAGTATATGATGATGAGGGGTCTTCAGCCAATTCAGGAGAAGACGAGCGTATTCCCATTCGGTTGTGCGGTGATTTTGACTTTGCTGCACCCATACCAGTCGTAGCAATCGATTGATGTCGTCCGCGATCTCGGCCAGATCCAATAATACTGCTCAAATCGATGCTTGGAACGGATCCTTTGATAGCCTCTGACATGGCACTTGGAAGTGAATTCTTCTTCCCAGCTTGGGAAACTCTCTTTGGAACCACTGGACCTCCAGCATTGCTGGAAAGAAAGCCAGAAAACTGATATGCAGTCTCAACAGGTGCGCGGCCAGCAGGTGCCGACGCTCTTGGTCCGAAAGCCGCAGGACGTGTTGCTGCATCGGACATACTTCTATGTTGTGCATTCGCCTTGTGAGCTCTTTTATTGGTCTCTGTTGGGGAAGCTTGCGCGCTCCTGGACGTGGTTTTTGGAGGCGGAGGTGGAGTACCATTACCAATATCCAACATGCTTCGGATTACGGGAGGGGGTGAAGGTGGTGGCGGAGGAGTAAAGTCTCCATCAAGATCAAGCATACTCCGAACCGAATGAGCCGAGGGCCTCTTAACAACTGTAACCGCAGCGTTTGTCCCAGCAATAGAGGCGTGTCTAGCGTTGGCAGGTGCTGGCGAATCGATATCTAACATGCTTCGGACTGGAGATCGCGGCGTGAAAGGCGAAGAAGCACGTCGTTCGGGGTTTGCCAAGTTCGATACAGCTTTGGGTTGTGCCGGAGCTGTTCCCTCCATCACAGCTAGAACCGCTCTCTGCTCCTCCGCCAAGAAGGACTCCAGCGACATCTTATTTTGCGCCATGTTTGCGACAGGTATAGATGGCATGCGCCTCAGACTCTCTCCGCAGAAAATTTCTTCCCCCTGTGAAGCTTACCTTGGCACCCTTGATACCAAGATAAGAACGGTAATCGTTCGCAAGCACACGAGCGGTAGAAGCTCTATCGGTAACGGTCGTTATCGATCGATGAACTTTCGTGGTTGCCAGATCAGTTGGAGATACTGCATTGTGGTTGCTGTGTTCAGTTGTTGGAGGCGCGCTCAGGTCATTGCCACCTCCGTGCTTGCCTTTGAGTTTCGAGTACAACTTGAAAGACCGATGTCAGCGGTGTAGAAAGTGAGTTTGTCGAAGTTACAGAGCGCGTTGTCACCTCAGGCAGAATGGTCCGTTGGGCCACGTGTTATGGAAGATTCGAGGTGAGTGAGGCGTTGGTGATGCCAGTCACTGACTATGCATGTGTTCCCAGGAAGAGCTCTGAGCTGATGGCTTTGCGACGCGAGCTGCACGTTACACAATCGTGAATCGTGAATCGTGAATCGTGAATAGTCGTGAGATCGTAGTCTTTAAAAATAAGCTTGAGAGGAAGTTCGAGATATCGTGGGCTAGAGGGAGAGATTCCAAATGTGATGCCAGTCAACTTGGAGTTGAGGGCCTGGAAGCTTTCTAATGGAGGTGCATGGTGAGCTCCATGACGGCCTCCGACTAGCGTCGTCTGTTGCAGCGGGGAGTTGGCAATGCTGCGGGTTCATCCGAGGGTTCATTAGTCATGGATTTTTGATGGAGAGATTCAGCGACTCGACGGAAACAAACATCGTATCATTAAGGCATGAAGCATGGGCATGAGTAACGTACCATTTCGATGCTGGTTGCGGAAACGAAAATGTGGAGGTAAATCAGTAATCGAAATATTTTAATGCGAAAAGTTCTCATGTCAAGCTGCAGAGCCGAGCTAGTCCTCGACTGAGCTCTATCAAAAAGGGAAGTTCCTTTCAAAGCAAGACCAAGTACCGAGGCCATCGCTATGAGGACAGGTCCGGTTGTCGCTCTCAAAACCCATAGGCTGGTATCTCGTATTACCCTTTTCCAGCAACATCTATCTGGAGTATCCAAACTCAAGCCTATGAAATCCATGACTCCAGAAAGATATCCACAATCCGCGATCCGCCAAGCCACCCCTCTTCCTCCCCACAAAACCGCAGCAAACCTGCCCAGGTTCTCCGGAAATACCAGCAACCAACTCACAACCTCCCTCTCGCTCTCCCGCTGTCGACGTCCCTCCTATGAGGGCGTCTCACAAACCCTTTCTCATCTCTTTCTTCATTTCAAAAAGCGCAGATCCCCAACCTCTAAGTACTCATCCAAACCAAAAAGCATTTATGCCCACCATCAAAACTACAGTAAAAAAAGAATCTGAAAAGCAGCCAGCGCCTCTTACCACCTTGATCTCCAGTGACTTTCCGCATCCTTGGCATCTCTCAAAAGCAAGCACACAAAAAGGCGCAGCACTGCCAAGCTCTGCACCTCCGACTCTTACATTGACCAAGACCACGCCTTATCTTTTGCCCAGCCATTTGAATCTGTCATATTCTGCGCTGGAAGGCTTATCTACACAGGAGGATAAATGACAGTCTCCACTTCGGCATGGAGTGCGAATCTCCAGAGATCTTGGCCGTTAGTCCTGAGCTGAAACATGCAGACCTACTCCACTATTCTGCTATGCTATGTATGACAATGTACTGTATCTTACGTGCAAGAGGTATTTACTCGGTCCGACGAATAGACAATAACCACGCAGTGGATACGGGTACCTGCTATACATCGCAAATGCAGTAATGTACTTGAGAACTGCAGTTGACATGAGCTCTGACAAATTTGCTCCTGCATCTGCGACTCTTCTGCATATCCGCAAGGCGGAACGACTCTTCCAAAGCTCTCTATTCTCCCCATATCGAGTAACCCACCTTCATCCCCTTTACCCTGTTCAGGCGAGGCTAACAAGCGCTTAAAGAAGGCAACAAAAAAAAGAACTCAAGCTATTGAGTGACACTTCACCAAAAGATCGACGCCGAACCCCGCCTCTCTACTTGACGATAGCTATACAACCGCAACCACAACTCCCAAATTTATCTATGGCAACAAGCCAACGCGCCGCCTGCCTCCCACATCGCATGCCGTCTTCTGCACCAGCCTTCTAGGATGCGATCGCGTGCTCAGGCCCAGTTCCCAACCCAATACTTTCCGCACGTGGAAAAGCCCGGATCCGGAAATACCTCCTTGCGGGCTGCATATCAGTTTTCGTCGCATCTCACCACATCCTCATCTTCCTATCACTTCTCTATCTTCGCCAATTACCCAGCACTTGCCGATGCCATGCAGCCCAAATCCGAGAGAATGGAGAAATAGTGCGCCGAGAATCGGGATATCATGTGCTTTTTGTTTCATTTTGCATTCATATGTACAGTACAGGAAATAGAGTATCGTACACGCCGCCTCCCGCCGCCACCAACTAGTATGGCATTTTCCTAATCCAGCAGGATGTTTAGAACCGCCTTCCCTTTCGCCTATTTGCCGCCATTAGATTGGCTCTTGCTGACGTCCCTGTTTTGTGAACCAATTGCCTCTTATCCCATGCGCTGCTCTTCCCTTCAATCACGCTGATGATCTCGTCCGCGAACCGATGTGCAAACATAGTCCTCCCGCTTCCACGCGACTGCTTCTTGTTCGCGGCGTCTAGGATCCATTTCACGGCTTGCCGCCGCCGTTGGCGTAGGCCTAGCGGAACTGGGATCTGGAGTGCGGCTCCACCACCCGCTGCTCCCTTGAGAGCGCGGACGCGGAGGAGCGGAGCTACGGAGTCGATCGCGAGGGTGAGATAGCCGATGGGGTCGAGAGGTAGGTGAGATGGAGGAGGAGCGCCTGGGAGGAGAGGGCGAGCTGGATTAGGAGTTGGTGGAGGGGCAGTACGAAGGTGGTTTAGTATGAAGGACATGTTCTATATCCGCACCTGAGTTAGCATTGTTGAGCTTGGAGTAAGACAATCTGCGCAGCACCGAAGCACGCAGATATGAAAGCAGAGAAATTGACAAGCCTACCCTCTGGGCAACGCTCAATTTGCCATCCTTCATCAGAAGATTCGTGACTTGTGACACAAGCGGATCATAGCGATGCTTGATATTATATTGTGAAGGAATTGGTAGTGTGGGGACTCCAAATTTGTCCGTTGGGTGTAATTCCACGGGATCTGTAGCATGCCCGCCGTATGAGATATTCTCGAGTTGGCCCAGCGCGAGGAGGTTGTCGAAGGTCGTGTTCTCCGCAGTATTAGCACTGGCCTTTTTGGGGTTATTAATTTCCTCTTTAATGATCTCGGGAGCATTCTCTTTGCTCTTCTCGTCTCGTTGGAGGATCTGCGGCACGTAGGTCAGTCGATGTATTTGAATATCTCTCATGATATTTTGAACAGCACACGAGCACTGGGGAAGTTTCTACCTCTTGCACAGGAGTCCCTTGACCCAAGTCAGGTGTCGTCTTTCCCGTAATCTTCCCCATATCTACCGCCTCCTCGCTGACGTGTCCGAGTACATCTTGATTTGGTCCGGTTGCTGGTTGCTGCTCCTTCTCAGCGAACCCTCTCCGTGAGACTACAGGCGCAATTCGAGGTGTATGAGACGCAATTGACGGCCTTGATCTGATAGCAAGAAACCGGCTTGCACCAAATAGGTCCAGTCGTGGGGGCATGGTGATGTGTTGATGATGTTCTCATCGTCCAAATCTCGAATATCACCAAAATCTAGCTTTGAAATTGCAGCCTTAAAAGGAAGGCATGACACGGGTCGTGATTCGCGGAAAGCGGCATTGAATAAGGGAGTGGTACTTTTCTGAAAGTTCTTTTGAGAGCAAAATTATTTTGAACTAGAAAAGGTTTCAAGAAGAAAAGATCTCGATCCAGGTCTAGAATTTGGAAAGGAAAGTCTGATATGTGCTTATAATCCGAAAACAGTCGATCTTCAGTATCCAACGCCGCTTTCTTGGCCAAGAGTGAGCTCGGTACGGAGGCCGCGGTCAGAAGTCGGGAAACTACAGGGCCTTCCTCGCTAAAGTGCTCCAAATGCAACAATACATTAACTAAATGGGCAATAATTAAATAACCACATAATATTTCTGCTCACAAGTCATCTATTAACATTTCCCACATATATTCTACATTTTGTACTCTTCAGATTTCCATTTAATTGCTTTTCAAAACGGAGGTTATATTCTGATGAGGGGCAGGTTATAGGGCTCTAGGGCATCAGCCTTATTCCTTTCAGGGCACTTACAGGGCATTCTAGCGAATTTTAGTGCCTAAGCCCTGTAGTTTCCAGACTTCTGACCGCGGCCTTCGTACTGCGTCCAAAGTATACGCGATAGGCGAGACAAGGGGTAGCACAAGGCGGATGAGCAAGGGACCTGGTTCCTCTCTCGGTTTCGACAAGGCAGATCGTTGCCTCATGACAGGAACCGGGATGCTGGAATCCTTGTGTAGCATCTCCGACATTGCAGAATTTCCTTCAGCACAGGTTACGTTCCGGTTTACCAAACACGTGTTACTTCACTCAGTACCACTGACGCAGTGAAAACGAGTACTAGATCTCTAACAAGCTTTGAAGCCGTTTGCAGAGCAAATCAAGTCTAGAACTTTTTCCCCGGTCCAATTTTGAGAGGTCTGGTTTGGATATTGTGGATCCAAGTCCAAGAAGAGTATTCTACCAACTCCGGCGCCTAGCCGTCCTGTGAAGACCATAGCAAACCCGACGCCGAAAGCCAACTCGTGTTGCGCCATCCCATGCTTTACCATATCCATATGGTCCATTTATAACTCTCGTATCATACAGGCAAATTCGACAGATTCGGTGGAGGTCTTCGCCCATGCGCCATTGACCGTCGTAGGTCTACCATCCGGATCGGCTCATCGACGGAGAGCTCGGGCTTGATCCGCTGAGATGCTTCAATGCAACCTCAGCAGCATCCTCCTTCGCATTGTTGACGTGTTGTCCATCGTACCAGAATCGCGCCGAGATGTTTTGGCCTTGAACCGTGACCGTGCTGGACCAAGCAGTGCGTCCTCCTAAAAACGTGTAAGTCAATTGAGCAATTGGGTCGGACCAGAAGTGAGCAGCGAACCTCGTCTGTCAGACATGATTTGGAACACAGGAGGGTGAATCTGAGCTTCACGGCATTTCTCTAGGTTGTGTTAGCTGAGGTCGGGCCATTGGGCTTTGTGAGCCAGCGCACCTTCGAGTCTCTCCTGCCATGTTGCAGCCGAAGAACCGTAGCTTGAATAAGACATGCTTCAGTATCTTCTCGAGAACCAAAGGTACCGGATGGTCTTTATGAAGAGCTGGGAATGCGGAGCCAAAACAGTGGAGGTGCGGGTACGGAGATGGCGTTATGCTTTGCAGGAAGGCAGTGGCTCGAAGGGTTCTTATATGCGGCAGGTATTCCTTGAGGACACTTTAAGTTAAAGTAGAGAGTGTGGATGGTGTGTAGCAAGTGAGCTGGCAGTCAGACTTTGATAGAAAGAGAAAAGAGGTCTGCGTTTGCGCATCTGTACATGCAACTGCAACACGGCAGCTAGATCCAAGTCTGTTTCGGCATAATGCATCTGAACAGATGGAGAAGCGCATTCGAAGAAAAGTAACGTCGATCAGCCGAAAAAAAAATATAGGGCCGTGTGTTGGATCCAGCAATTACCTACCACAAGTCTTGTGCGAGTGTGCCGAATGACGGCTTGGGGTTGACAAAAATCAATATGGAGAGGGAAAAAGGAAAGTGAGGCGTAAGACAACACTAACGAGTGGAGATGCAGAGCCAACGCTACATACTCATACAGCAACTTGCAGCGCGGAATCGTCATGGGATGGGGGAAAGTAGAACCCAGTTGGGCAGGTGCGTGAGCAGAATGGGATAGTAGTGGGAGGGAGGGGTCGAGGGCTTTCGTTGACTGAGATTTGAAAAGCCCTCGAATCGTTTGTGGTTGAGGATGAGCAAGGCGAGGACAAGGCCGCATGGTCATATGAGAGCCTGATAAGCAAAAGTTCCAAAGCTTGCCCACATTGCAAGAAAAGCCGTGCTGCACGAGAACCAGGTAGGACGAGGGAAAGTACCAATACTTTTCGAAGCACTGAGTCTATAGGTGATGTAATGTATCCCTAATTTTGGCGGTGCCTCTTTGCTTTTTCCCTCAGCAGAACAAAGCTCAAAAACACATTTGCCCCCGCCGACTTTCGGAACCCCAACTGCGCGACGATGGAAATCACTTTGGTGGAAGAGGTATTTTCAATTAATGGGCCCGTTCCACTGGCTTCTAGGCCTTTATACAAACGCTGGATGCTGTCGTTTGATGCTTTTTGCTATCTGGCGGCCGCTGTGATAGGTTGGACCAGATTCGGTCAAGTATTGCAACAGATGCTGTCTCTGGGACTCTGGTATTCCCCGAGCGCAGCAGCTCCCCGAGACTGCATCGATCGAGCTACACTGCAGGAACGGGTGGCTACATGAGTATTATACGACGAACTGCTAGTCCTCGTACCTTACAAGGGTTGTCCTTGAATTGACACTCTTGAAGCGGAAGAACCCTCAGACTAGGCGCCAGTAAAAGCCCTCAGAACGATGGGAAGATGCGTAAGTAATCAGCCCTGCGACTTGCATCTTTTACCTTGACCAGATCAATGATTGCCATCGTGACCATCGCTCCACTAGCTTCGCCAATCCTTCACCGCTTTGCCAATCTGCACCAAGAAACCCGAGAGAATGGTATAAACCGTGCCATTGAAGGAAATATAGCCCAGACCGAAGCTTGAGAGCTCAAGGTCTGACCATTCCTGCATTACCAGTCCGGCCAAGATCGCAGCGGCCATTGCAATACAGTGCGAAGACAAGTCTCAGAATTGCAGGCGTTTGTCAGATGAGTGAAGGTTCTTGGAACAAGGCAAGTCCCTGCCCAGCATGAGGATGTGTTGTACGCTTAGCCAATCGGATCGAACGCCATGCCTGAAACCCATGAGATTTCGATCCAGTGAAGACGCAGGATCGCAATGGCGCTGATAGCTGTCGAAGATATACAACTTCATGTGTGAAGTGTGCTCGATAAATTTCAAAGACAATATCAATTGTTGCGTGGCGACGTGAGAGAAGGCCATGTCATGATATCCCTGCAGCCTCGTTATTCTGCGACAGCCTTGCCTAAGAACACATCATTTCAGCATTGCTGCCCGAAGAAACGGTCGTCCAGTCCCGCCAGGTACCATCGAGCCTATCGTAGGACAGAGCGATGCAGGTAATCGTCAACCTGTCAAGCTGATATTCGACGAAATCGTTTTTGGGATTAGGGACCGTTCCGGCTGGCGTCCTGGTGCGTGGTACAATATTCTTTAAAGAACATACAGAAGCAATGGAGAGGCCCATTGTGTAGCACCGAAAAGGGGACGGTTCTATATTGTCTTTTCTTGCTCCACCACGCTTACGAGGATAAATTGTCTGCACGTGAGGTCGGGAAATCAACCTTAGCCAGCTTTTGCATTGAGTCCTTATGATGAGGAAAATACGGATTTTCTGCTGCCCCTCATACTACCGAGTGAGACGTCGGTACTCAGAGATGACGACCTCGGGGCGAAAAGCATGACCTTGGTAGGAGCGGCAGCAATAAAATGATTAGTCATCAGGCCCATCACGGGCACAGGACCTGGACCTGGAATCCGGCGCATTCGGTTCTTTACCACCAGACCTCGGTTTAAGCAAATCGTGGGGTGGGCGGTGTTTTGTCAACATCAACCGACATGAGCTTGCAAACTACAAAACCCTGACGACAGTTCCATAGACAACATATCGAGGATAGATGATAGAATAGAATCGGTTTTTTCGAATTCAATCAACCTTCTTTAAGAACATAATCAGCCATCATGCCTTTCAACACCAAGTTGACCAGAGCGCTGGGAATCAAAGGTTAGCATGAGCCAAAGTTCCGTCTGACCACCAAACTAAATGCTTTCCTTCACAGTTCCCATCGTACAAGGTGGCATGCAATGGGTTGGATATGCTGAAATGGCAGCTGCGGTCAGTAATGCAGGTGGATTCGGTATCCTCACAGCCCTCACTCAACCAACTCCCGAAGATCTGCGAAAAGAAATCCGAAGATGCAGGACCATGACCGACAAGCCTTTCGGCGTCAATATCACTCTCCTCCCATCAATGAATGCTCCCGATTATGGCGCATATGCGCAAGTGGCTATTGATGAGGGCATAAAGGTTGTCGAGACTGCTGGAAATAGCCCCGGACCTATCATCAAGAAGCTGAAGGCTGTTGGTATCATAATTCTACACAAGTGCACAACGATTCGACATGCTCAGAGTGCCATCAATCTCGGTGTTGATTTCTTGAGCATCGACGGTTTCGAATGCGCTGGCCATGTCGGAGAGACCGACATCACAAACTTTATTCTTTTGAGCAGAGCTCGCCAGTCTCTCAAGGTGCCCTTTATTGCATCTGGAGGCTTCGCGGATGGACAAGGTCTTGCAGCTGCGTTGGCCTTAGGCGCAGAGGGTATCAACATGGGAACTCGCTTCATGTGTACCGTTGAAGCTCCTATCCATATCAAGATCAAGGAGGAAATTGTAAAGGCCCAAGAGACAGATACCGAATTGGTTCTCCGACGATGGAAGAACACCAGTCGGTTGTACAAAAATAAGATCACAGCAGCAGCTACAAAGGTTGAGCGGGAGAGTACAACTGGTGAATTTTCTGAAGTTGCACCCTACGTCAGCGGCAAGAGAGGCCGCGAGGTCTTCATCAATGGAGACCCGGAATATGGTGTAAGTGACACAATCGAACCTACAAGACGATATATTGACAGATTAACAGGTCTGGACTGCTGGCCAAGTTATTGGCCTCATTCATGATATTCCTACATGCGAAAACTTGGTGAAGAGAATCGAGCGTGAGGCTGAGGAGACTTTGAGCGCGGCTTCTGCTCTCATTGTATCTGAGAGCAAGTTATGATTGTAATTTTAAGACTCATGAGACACAGCATTGGAAACTTTGATTCGGCGAGAATTAAGATTTTTTTTGGTCGCGCAAACACTTACCACTCCTAACATATGACGGCCCAGAACTTCAACAGTCGCACCAAGAACGAACATCAGGCCATTACCACGTTCTCTGTGATAGTCTAGGCGGTTTTGAGTCATTGAGACATCCACCGATGCTCCCGTGTTATACAGCTTCTTGTGCTCCCATCAGGAAAGGTTCATGGTCAGTGGCTTTCCTGTTTCGGAGTGGCGTATCCCTGATATTTTGAGGTAACATATCCTATCCAAGGGTGGCTTTTTTCATCATCTCTCTCTTCCGCTGATCTTCACCTTCTTAGATTATGACTCCAGTGGCTCAAAAGTGCGATATGCAACAAACTTCATGTGTTCTACCTATCAACGACCCTTGTTCTTCTGGAAATCGAGGAAGAGGCGACAAGTATCTTACACTGTGCTAAGCGAATACCCCTTTTCATGAGCCCGTACGTATTCAACCCCTTCTCATTCTCTATCTAACATCTCGACTCTCACTAAGTCTTGCTAGACATTCTTAAATTTTACCGTCAATGCTCACCTACAAGCCGTAAACAAACTCGTCCCTCCACGCAACCTCGCCCAGCTTTTAATCATCCAACGCCTCAGTCGATCTCTGAGAGACAATTTCACAACTCTACATTTCAAAAATACATTTACTGTGAGAAAGCAAGGAACGTGACTTGAGTGAAACCTTCGTTTTCTATCGAGAGAGCACCAACCTGTGGATGATTCGGTCCGGAAAGTTCTCATATGCAGCTGCTCCACCTAACACATTCTCACATAAATTCACGAGGTCAACACATTCGTGGACTTACCAACATCATTTCCAAATAATCTCACCATCAATAAACCCTCTACTAATATTTTGGATGTCATTTCTTCCGCGTCGTAAGCTGCATTATCATTGGTGGATTTTCGTTGCCCCCGTTTGCGGGGTGACCGGTTCCCTCATCTCTCTCTACGCTCACCCACTTCTCTCCAAACAATCAACCAACCCCAGCTCTTGAATATGCACCTAGCCCCGCGGTGCCTGGCCAGGAACCCTCATCCCCAGAAAAGATCTTCTCCACTGCCTGCTCCTCAACCAATGAGCATGCGGGGAAGATAGTATCACCGCACCGGCGAATAGCTCAAGCTTTGTGAGGCGGAAGCATGTAGTAGCATGCGGCATGGGTATTTAGAAAGATGCACTTGCAAGGAGGAGCAGTTTTTCCGATATGCTGGAAAATGAGAGCATGTGTTGGCCCTGGAGCTGGAGCTGCATTTATAAAGTCAAGGAAGTCCAGATTTTATTTTCTCTGCTTACTGATTGTGCTTGAAGCTCTCAATTGCATCTCCAATTTCTTGTCGCACTTCGAGTGGACGATTGCCTAGAAATATATCGTTCTTTCAATCTCAATTGGACCGAAGCTGTGAACGGACTAAAGGAATTGCAATGGCACGCAATATTCTCTCCTGTCAGGCTCTTATCCTATGCTTTTTTGCTCTTCTCTCGATCGTGGTTGGATGGGATATCAACAACGAAGGTGATCGCTGTGGATGCCAGGCATACTCTCAGGATCCGTTGGAGGGATGTGACAGGCAAAAGACAGTGTATGTGGATACTGTGAGCAACAAATCGATATACAAGACTGTGCAATCTGGTCAGTCTAGTTCTCAAGCAGGAAATACTTCAAGCTAACCAGATATAGCTGTTGCTTCGTTGCCAAACAATACAGACACATATATCATTCTTATTGCTTCTGGAAACTACACTGAGCAAGTCAACATCACTCGTATTGGCCCAACATACCTCATGGGCCAAACCGCGCATCCAAAGGACCAAAAGTACAACACAGTCAACATCATCTGGTCCGCGATTGCAGTCACAGGCCTTGACAACGCCTTCACCAGCACCTTGACAATTGCACCCAACCTCAATGCCTCCTTGACTGGCAGCGGAACCACCGGCTTCGCAGTCCCAGACGATACACCATTCGGCTGCGTCGATTTCAGAACCTACAATTTGAACTTCATCAATAACTTCGCACCATACTCTGATGATCCATCTCTCGCACTCAGCATCAGCCGTGCAAATGGAGGGTTTTACTATACTGGTTTCTACAGCTACCAGGATACTGTAAGAGCTAACTCACACAACCTCTCCGTCACCAAGATCCACAACTGACTTCTTAATTTTAGATTTATGTAGGCAAGCTTGGCAACGCCTACTTCAAAAACGGCGAAGTAGCCGGCGAAACCGACTTCTTCTACGGCTTCGGCACCGCCTGGGTCGAGTCCACCTCCATCGCTCTCCGCAACTGCGGCGGCGGCATCACAGCCTGGAAAGGCACGAACACAACCTTCGAGAACAAGTACGGGATCTACATCGTTGATTCCTACGTCCATGCTTCCAACGCCTCCATCGCTAGCATTATAACTGGCAAGTGTGCGCTTGGAAGACCGTGGAATTCGCAGATGAGAAGTATCTTCGCGAAGACGTATTTGGATGCTAGCATACTAAGTACTGGGTTTATCGACTGGAATCCGAGTAGGTATAATAATTATACGGTGCAGGCGGAGTATAAAGATTATGGGCCGGGGTATAATGCTACCGGGAGAGCGTTGAGTAAGTTTGATGTTCAGCTTACGGATGCGCAGTATGCGCCATATAGTAGTCCGGCGCTAGTATTCCAATATCCAGATGGGCAGTTTGGGAATGTGGGGTGGATTGATTGGAGTGTTTAGGTCTGGGTATGAGTGAAAGCACTGTGACTTGGACAATGATATCTATATCTAATGAGAATCTTTAAGCCTGCTTTCTTGGCAACCACCTAGCTCATACTTCGTCACACTTCTGGTCTTGTAGCATGGTAATACGATTAAAATTAAGCGGGACCGCCGTTTGCCAATAGTCTCTCACTGAGTAGTTGCTGCTCGGATTCTTATGCTACAGGCAAGAAGCGAAGGGTGCTGATCATCAACGATCAAATTATTGAACCAAGCTGCAGGAAAGGGTGCGTTGCACCTGCCCACGCTTGCCGGTCATGGCTTTACGTTCTGATATCTCATCTTTCGTGGGGTTGGTAACTTTGCATTCCTATGTTAAGCTCTTCGTGCATTCCACTGGCACACCCTCACCTGAAATTTCAGTACCGTCATCTTCTTTTCTACTGTCGTCGATTCAGCTTCTGTCGTCCCGTCATCTGCTATCGTCAAAGTGAAATTCTAGAGTTTCGAGGAGTTATGCATGCATGCGCCTTCAAAGTCATGTTATGCTCTCAGCTCAGAGCTTGAAGCCCAATCTACGTCCTAAGGTGTGATGGAGAAGTGAGGCTTGCTGGCAGGACACAACATGTAGGCCCGCGAAGGCAAGAGTTGCCGGCTGCTCGGCACTGGGTAGCGAATGCTGGGTTATTATAGAGAGATCTTGTAAGAGGAGAGGAGAGAACCTGTGTGTTCTCGCTTAACTGTCGAGGACGTGAAAAGGAGGCAGCCAAGTCTCGAAATTATCAAAGTCTCAAAGATATGCAAGTCTGAAACTCATCCAATTAGCGAAATCGAAATGCCTGAATGATGAGACTAAGCGGGGTATTCGACACAATTACAAAGCCGTAAAGCAAAGCGGGTACAAGTACAAGGGAGAAAGCAATCACTCCATACGAAGCAACTTATCACGTCTCTTCCTTCTCCTTCGCCTTTTCCGCCTCCACTTCCTTTTCCTCCTCATCGGCTATATCTTTCTTTCCCTCTACGTCTCCTGCGGCTTTGTCTTTCTCCTGCCCATGCCCCTTCTTCACACTCCTCCAATCCAAGCCGAGCGTAATACAAAACGCAGCAATCGCGCATGCAGTCGTGATCCAGTATGTGTGTGTCAATCCATCTACGTATGCCTGCAATACCACATCCAATTGGTCCATCTGTCCCAGCTCTGCGAGCAAGATCCTGATTTGTGTGGCCCCACTATGAAGGAAAAGCTGGGCCGGCAACTGCGGGGCGTTTTTCTGAATCCCTGAGAGCAAGGCGTTTTGGAACAGTGTTTGAGCGACAGAGATGAACAGCGCTCCACCTAATGTTTGGAAGAACGATACGCAAGCTGTAGCAGTCGGGACATCGGAGAGCGGGAGTACTGTCTGCACTACTAGGACTCCAGACTGGAATCCTACGCCGATACCTAGGCCAGCGATTACTTGGTACCCGAACCACTGTCCCGTAGTCGTAGTCAGAGAAAACGTTGTAATAAGCCCAGAGCCAACAGAGAAGAGCGTCATGCAGACGAGCATGAATGGTACATAATAGCCTACGGCGGATATAAGACCACCTGTTGCGATGGAGGACAGAACTGTTGAGATGAGGAGAGGAAGGAGCTGGATTCCTGCTCGTACGGGAGACGAGCCCTGTACGGATTGGAAGTAGATTGCGAGGTAGAAGATGAGTGCAAAGAAGCCGGAGCCGAAGAAGCAGGCGAATGCGAAGGCGCAGGCTACGTTGCGGTTCTTGAAGAGGCGTGGAGGGAGGGTGCCTCGGTCTCCGAGCTTGATTTGTGAGTAGATGAAGATTATGATGAGGAGCGCGAAGCCGACGAAGAGACCAATTACGCGGGAGGAGTTCCAAGGGTAAGTGGAGCCGCCCCATTGCAGTGCTAAAAGCAAGCAAACGATGGAAGGGACAAGGATTGAGGCACCGATGAGGTCGAGTTTTAGAATTCGCTGGGGGATGGTAAGGTGGTCTGGGTTGTTGTCGCGGTGGATGTGGAGGTAGAGGAGTACGACTAGGATGGAGACTGCGCCGATTGGGAGACTGTGGGCGGCTGGTTAGGAGGAGAGTGTTAAGGGGAGAGGAATACGGACTTGACGTAGAAGCACCAGCGCCATGAGACTTTATCACTGTGATTCCGGTTAGGATATATCAAGGGACTGGGATTGTATCACCTACGTGAAGACTCCGCCGAGCAGAGGGCCAGCAACTGATGCAATTCCCCACATACCACCGATGAGACCAAATGCAGCAGGTCTCTTTCGTAGAGGTACTTGGCGTAAGTCAGCCAAAGACTGCGACAACCTCGTCATTGAACCCAAAGAACAGAGTCCCAAAGAAGATTTTGAACAAGATACCAAACCCATCGTGCCAGATAAGTTAGGCTATGATGACAAGTGTTGCAACGAGAAGGAAGAAGAAAAGTTGGGCACAAGAATGACTCGGGGTCAGCGACGATGTAGAATAAGGGTATTTTGGTTGATGTAGGTCTGAATGGGATTGTGATGATCGCAGTTTTGAGATTTGATATCGGTTCTTCTGATGCTTGAGATGCAAAGAGAAGGATTTGGCGAGAATTAATCTGAGAAGCAAAGACTTTAACTCACGGCAATATGCCAGAATGACGATGGCGCCGGAGAAAAGCCCACCCGTTCCAAGACCGGCAATGGCTCTTCCTACAATGAGAGCAGTACTGGTAGGAGCGGTGGCACAAACAAGTGATCTAATAGACCGTCAATCCTGAATCCTCCTTTTGTACAAAATCCCTTACCCCAATTCAAACACAGCGATCGCAGTGATGAAGACAAATTTGATCTGTTTTTGAGGTCAATATCTCAATAGATTCGAGCTATGCGAAGTGTCTTACGTCGAAGATGGTGTAAACACGTCCAAATGTCGGCTGGAGAGCAGTGGCCGTGAGGAGGTAGCTGCTTCCATACTGGAAAAAGGTTAGCCTCTGTTGTCTTTGGCGAGCTCGTGCTTTGCTCGCAATATCACTGCTCAAGTTGCGGGTACGCCTTAACCAAGAGGACTGGGGTTGAAAAAGGGTCACATACCCAACCTATATCCTTGATACTGTTGAAGTGATCAGTTATCCTTGGAATGGCGGTCGAAATGATGGTTTGATCCAGAGCCACGAGGAATACAGACAAGCAGAGTGCTGCGAGGATGAGCACCAATCTGTGTCCGTGGGGATATTCCATGTCATCTTCAGCATCCGCTTTAGCCTGTTCTTTTGTTGTCGTGACGGCGTCATCTTTCTTCTCTTCACCTTTGGTCTCCATTTTCGGTTCTGTCATCGTTGGATCTGGTATTTTCGATTCCATGTTTTCCTTCTTGGAGTCCTGGAACGTTGTGTCCGTGATTGAAGTTCCTTTTGATTCAACCGAAAAGGGAACCTCTGGCTAGCCTATGATGGCGTTCAGTGGCTTGAGTAGCACACTAATTGTTTTCTAGAGAACGGAAGTCAGAACAGAAAACTCAGGACTTTTGAGTCGATGCCTTGCGGAGGAGGAGAAGAAGAAGAAGAATTGTTCTCTGCCTTGAGATCATCAATCTTTCAATGAGGTTGAAGGCCAGCCACTATTATGTCTCGAAAATGTACAGGGTTATGTCCGCCGATGGGCAACATTCCATTGGCTACTGTATGCCTCGAGACAAATCGGAGAGTCAACAAGGCCCGAAGCCCGATGGATGCTTATCTCCCTTGGAGGAGTTGAGAAAGCAGCATCAAATAGAAGTCCTGCTTTGATGAAGATTCTGTAAAAGAGAGATAATTAACCAATAAGAAATTGCGAAACGGAACAAGACATCTTCGAAGCAACATCCAAAAACATCTTTGGTGGTAATAAGAAGCTCCCACAAATACGGATGGCATAAAAAAAGATACTCAAGGCTTGGTTCTGAATTCAGCGCTGCTTTTCTTCCTGTCAAGCTGCGCTCCCGCCTCTGAACTCGGGAAAACTATCCCAGAGCTGACAGGTCATGGCACAAGCCATGAAGTTTGATGACGTGTGTGAAGTTCAAAGCAAAGGATCAGAAGATGCAGACAGAATTTTCTGATATCTATGCCTAGAGTCATTGCCCGAAATGGCATACTCTCTCCGTCGGAAAAAAATATGAAGATGTGATGAAAAATGGGAGGTTGGGACTAAGCTTTCTGGTTTCCATGCCCCCAACTACAAGCGATCTAGCGGTCAAGCTTGCTGCCACACATGATTGCTATGACCCATCTTCTCATGCAAGAAGATTCGCACAAGGAGTCTTTCGAGCTGCGGTTCAAGTAAAGCATTCAGTTACTCGCCGAACAGAAAAAGCATTGAAGCCGAGAAGGGGACAGACCGCATCCAATACGCAAACCGAGTAGGCAGCTTGCTGAGCAAAGCCGATGAAGGGGTGCATGTCTGGCGTTTCAAGCTCTCCGCTGCTAGGCTGGGTCGTCAATTGAACACCTGACCTCGCGTTTTGTTTGACCCCTCCCTACAGGGTGAACGTCACTGGCTGATTTTCCAACAAGCATCGAAGCATGATTTGTGCTGCAGCTGGAGAAAAAGAAAACATCCCCTCTGCTTCATCCTTTCTGTCACATCTCGTCTTTGACCCTCAATCATCACCAGGTCGGCGGAGGCGTTGTCAGATCGTCTTGGAAGCTGCAGCGGGTAACAGTCTTTCCTTATCGCTTCATTTCCTTCCTCTTCTTGTCTTCACTACTCTCCATCATCCTCACCATCTTCTACATGGTCTGAAGGGGATATAACTGATCTCCACCATCAGTGCCCATTTCTTCCCATCTCAGCAATTATCATCAAAAAGCCATCTTTTCGTTGAGCGTTAATTCCAACTTCATACAGCATCACCTCATTTGCCAATATTTCCCTGGAATCGTCAACAACAAACCTTCAGCCTCGTCCAACAACCCAAAGCTTCCGGGATCCACCAGGGAGTTCAACCACTCTGCAAACATCAATCCGCACATCAAAGTAAGCATACTTCTCAATTCTAAAATCCACCAAGAAGATCCCTTCCTCCCCCACCTTCCAATCAATTCAATCCAACTTTCCTTCTTCAACCTCATTGCCCGCATCCGCAAGAGCATCTCCCCATTGTGCTTGTTCATTTCTGCGAGGCAGTTCCTGCAAGAGCGTTCCAATCTCAGAACGAGTTTACCTTTCTGCAGAACAAAGCACTTGCCCATTGTGGAAGAACAATCGATCCTCGAACACAAGAACGTCCTTCACCCTCCTCATACTTACTTCTTTCTAGTCCAGACAAACACACAAGCTTCTTGCTTCTCCCTTCACTTCGAGTCTCTTGATCCTCTACAACCAAACCTCACACTCCATCTGCCCTACTTCCCGACACACTCGTCTTCACAACTGCGCCAGAACATCAGCTCGTCGACCGACTCTTTCCTAGAAAGAAGCTGGTGCATATTACCGGTCAGTTCTGCTAGCAGCATCACAAAATCTGCCTTCATCCCATATTTCTCAGCCCATCTACTTTCATCCCATCCTCTTTCGTCCGATATACTTTCGTGCCATCAGCTTTCATTCAATACTTCCGTCCCATCTCTTTAGCAGTCTTCCCCACACCTCATCACCGACTTGAGCAGTCTACGCAAGGCACTGCGAGACACTTGGACAAGCAATCGAGCAACCGAGTATCTTCTGTGCCAAAAGTCAATTACACACCTCGTTCACTTTCACAAATAAACGGAACAGTCTCCTCCTCTTCTCTGGGCTCTCCATTCCCGTCCAATCTCACCTCTTTACTTCTCTGCCGGCTTGTTCCTTAATTGTGCAGCCAAACGAGGTGCTACAAACAAGCAACCGAGTCTTCCTGTCGCAAATCCTGGGTTCATTGCTCATCACCCTTCAAGCACATCTCCCACTGGCTACATAAACAATTGTTCTCTCTCAATCACGTTCTTTCATCTGACCAGTTTCTATCAGGCAATCTTCTCTACTACATACCTTTAAGCCCACAGCTAATTCAATACTAGAAAACAGACCTTGGCAGCTCGCTTCTCGAGAAAGCCTGATCTTCTAGGCCATTCTCAGAAGCCATGTCTTACCGAGGTGGAGGCGGTCGTGGAGGCCGTGGAGGGGGAGGAGGAGGACGGGGTGGTGGATTCCAAGGCAGACCATCGCCTGAAGTCAAGGTTTTTAGGTCTTTATCTCAGATCAACATTGTCACTAGTCCTTCAAATTAACTTCTTCAGGGATGCCAGCGGTCCTCCTCAGCCTGCCGATAAAGGAGTTAAGACAATTGAGGATTCATACATGAAGAACGCGAGTGGCCTCGGAGCCATGGCAAATATATCCATGACTGCCAACTTTCCCCCAAGACCTGGCCATGGTTCCAACGGAAAACCAATTGAGGTATATGCCAACTATCTCAGAGCGGTGGTCCCGAAGGGCTTGAGCCTCACCAGATATATGGTTGAGGTCTCACCCGAGGTCAAGGGGAAGAAAATGGGTAGAGTTTTCCAGCTTCTTCTTGAGTTGCCCGAGTTTTCCGGACTTGCCACGGAGTACAAATCCATGGTGATTGCAGCGAAACCACTCAACATTGGTCAGAACCATACTGTGAGAATCGTTTATCTCGCAGAGGGTCAGGACGAGCCTTTGCCGAATGCTACTACATATACGGTCAAGTTCGTCTCGATGACTACCTTTTCGATCTCGGACGTAGTCAATTATCTCTCTACTAGCACGCCTGGACCAACCTTTCCACAGATGGCTGAGCTTATTCAAGTCATGAATGCCGTCTTTGGGCACCACCCTCGTGCCAATAATAATGTAGTGTCACTTGGATCATCGCGTCACTTCTCACTGGATCACAGTGATCAAAACCAACGCAATATCACGGTTCTCGGAGGAGGTCTTGAATCTCTGCGGGGATTTTTCCAGAGCATTCGACCAGCCACCGGTGGGTTGCTCCTGAATGTGAACATCACACATGGCGTCTTCCTCCAACCACTTCCTCTCGATAAGCTCATTTTCCAATTGGGCTCAGCGAATAAGGATGGACTGAGTAAGAAATTGAAGTTGGTCCGCGTCCGGGTCACCCATCTATCGGTGAAGAGGTCGAAGACGACGAATCAAGAAATTCCTCGAGTCAAGACCATCTTTTCTCTGGCTCGCCCCGGTGATGGTCAAAAGAAGGACGAGCGTCACCCGCCTCAGGTAGCAACGTTTGGTGCCGGCCCAAAGCAGGTCAAATTTTGGGTCGATGCAGTTCCGCCAGCTGCCGCCGCGGCTGGTGCCAAACCCCCGAAGAAAGGTGGTCCTGCACTGCCCACAAATCAATATGTCACGGTGTTTGATTACTTCCGAATCAAGTATCCTCAAGTTCGCTTGGACGAACGCAATTCTGTTATCAATGTGGGCAACCACGAAAACCCGAACTACCTTCCTGCCGAGGTCTGTGTTGTCCTCCCGGGACAGACAATCAAGAGACAGTTGAGCCCAGACCAAACTGCAAATATGATCAAGTTTGCTTGCCGAAAGCCTTGGGAAAATGCCAATTCTATCGTCGGTGATGGAAAGGCCGTTTTAGGTCTGAACCCCGCATCCAATGCCATTGCTGTAAGTACATCCACCGAACCTCAAGTGAGAGCCTACTAACTTCGTTTAGGGAAAATTCGGCCTTGCTGTTGGTTCCAGCTTGATTACGGTCTCTGCCCGAGTCCTGCCGCCACCCGCAATCAAATACAAAAATCGATCTGGAAAGCCGCTGGATGTGACCCCGCGATTCGGTTCATGGAATATGAAGGATATCATGTTCCACACCGGCAGCAACTTGGGACGATGGACCTATATCTGGTTCAGATCAAATCGCGGTTCCACCTACTTTGACGGACCGGCCCTTTACAATGCAGTTGGCGCGTTCGCAACCTTCCTTAACAAGTCCGGAGTCAATACGAGCGGCTTCATTAAGGATCGCCCAGCTCCTATCATCGACCTCGTGGATGGTGACTTCTCTGGTAATTATCAGAAGATTAAAGACATTCTCATGAGGATGTCAGGCGCCGGTAATCTCAAGCCCAGATTTGTTCTCTGCGTTTTGCCATTCTCGGACATTCCTATCTACAACAGCATCAAGACTGTTGCCGACACTCAAGCTGGTATTCACACAGTATGCTGTGTGGGATCGAAGATGACGAAACCAGGCGGTCAAGATCAATATTTCGGCAACGTCTCTCTCAAATTCAACCTCAAGGCCGGTGGAAACAACCAGAGTCTCGAGGGGCAATTAGGTATCATCGGCATTGGAAAGACTATGGTCATCGGCATCGATGTCACACATCCATCTCCGCACTCCAAGGAAGGAGCACCCAGCATTGCCGCAGTCGTTGCTAGCATTGACAAGCATTTGGGCCAGTGGCCGGCAGATTTCGCCATCCAGGAATCAAGGAAAGAAATGGTTACGGCACTTGAGAGCATGATTCAGTCGCGGCTCAGACTTTGGCAGAAACACAACAACAACGCGCTGCCTGTCAACCTTATCATATACCGTGACGGAGTTTCCGAAGGCCAGTATCAGACCCTGCTGGACGAGGAATTGCCTTTGATCAGAAATGCATGTCGACAGGTCTACCCTGCTGATGCTACTAATCAAGGGTTCCCCAAGATCTCCGTTATTGTCTGTGGCAAGAGACACCACACCCGCTTCTATCCCATGAAGGAAGCAGAAGCTGACAGGTCATCAAACTGTCAGCCTGGCACGGTGGTGGACAGAGGCGTTACCGAGGCCGGCAATTGGGACTTCTTCTTGCAGCCTCACGCATGCATCCAAGGTACGGCACGTCCATGCCATTACTATGTGGTCTTGGACGAGATCTTCAGGACTGCTAAATTCCCCATTGGCAAGCTCAAGAACGCTGCGGACGCTCTGGAGGATCTAACGCTAAACATGTGTTACTTGTTCGGTCGGGCCACCAAAGGTGTCAGTCTGTGTCCTCCAGCATATTATGCTGACCTTCTGTGCGCTCGGATCCGGTGCTATCTCTCGGAGGTGTACGACCCCACCCAGTCGACATCTGCAAGCGTGACCAGCGGATCGACTAACTTGGCAAGTTTCGATGTCAAGATTTCGCCAGAGCTGAAGGACAGCATGTTCTACATCTAATGGACAAGTCTTTGAGCACTTGATCACCGCTTTCGAAACCCATTTCAAACCCATTTTGCCATTTATAAGCGCAATTTCGCTTCTCTTTCGATGCATGCTCTTCATTGAGTATGCTCGGGGACCCAGGACTTTTAATTCGAAAAGATTTTTGAGATAGATTACGAATATTTCTCATATGGTTATGGAGGATCATCAATATAATCCTGGCTACCCTGAATCATCCAAGCTTCAACAGTGGGATTGATTTCTGGAGAGTCATAAGGATGGAGGCTCTGGAAGAGACACACAACAGATACACATTTATACTTCAAAAAGGAGGACATTCCGAATTTCATTGTTGCTGGGCGAACATGGCAGAAGGTTATCCAACATCGCTCTCTGTTGCTCACAGCGACCTGACTTCAACAGGAGGAGGGATTTGAAGAAATATCAAAAATGGGGACATCAATTTGCAGGCACATCTTACCTTTCATACAGTCCTTACAGATCAAAGAAATAACAACTCGCATTTATCAGTCTGACACTTGAATCGTGAAATCTTCGTTCTATGGAGTGAGCGGTGAGAAGTATTCTTGACCTCGTACCTTTCACTTCACCCCTTGATATTCAAAGCGAGAACAACTTGTACCATCATATCATGCCCCTTCGTAGACGTTTCCAACACATGAAGCCATGAGACCCAAGATATGATTGAGAAATGCCGTTACCAAGACACTACAGCTGCGTATGTTCCTTCAAGTGACTGTCAC
This sequence comes from Cairneyella variabilis, assembly GCA_001625345.1. Lineage (NCBI taxonomy): Eukaryota > Fungi > Ascomycota > Leotiomycetes > Helotiales > Cairneyella > Cairneyella variabilis. The sequence goes on from AYLM01000623.1 coordinate 101,515, forward strand.
TTCTTTTGTTGTTGCTCCTCGTCGATCAATTCCACTCTTAGCGAGGCTCGAGAAAGGAGGAATGGATAGACAGGAGATCACAACATCTTCCTCAAGTAATTACCCTCTAGTATCTTTCCTTCGCTCCACTTCCAACCAACATTTTCCCTCGAATCTCTAAGTTGACAGGACACAATGCTTCCACTCTATTTGATACCGTCCATCCTGATCATACTCTTCATTTTCTCACAACAAAGCACGCCATGTATGAGATATACCGCCACCTTCCCCTATGATGAGAATTTGCCGTTTGAGGGGAGGATAGAGGATAATGGCCTGAGCACATGTTGGATCTCAAAATCGTACTCCGAACACAGAGCTGAGCAGGAAGACTTCGACACAGGCTCGCTGGTGCCGAAGCACAGAACAAGGAAGCAGGCGAGGAAGCGGAGTGTTGGCAGAATGATTGCTCTTACTGGCAACCCTCGTCACAGGACACAAGATCAAGTTCTTTCTCTTGAGAAACAGGGCCAGGACCAAAGTCAACAACCATTAATATGGCAACCTTCTACATTTGATCTTCAGATCTCACCCTTCGACGTCGCAAAACTGGTCCTACCAACAGGCGACGAACCCGTCTTCTTGCCCTGGGAGTTTGAGTGTATTGCTGGCTATGCAGCGCGTGCGAATGTGGGATTGAGGAGTGTCTGGTATAGTGCACATGGGCAGGAGTAAGTACATATTTGGCCTTTGGGAGGAATGTAGTTGCTGACTGATTGTGTAGATGGACGTTTGTGCCCGATGTGTGGGAGGATATTTGGGGAGCTTGGTGGAAGTACGAACTGGTTTTGTGGTGCGCTGGTGGAGTTGGAGATGAAGGTACGGGGAGCGAGATGGATGGGACGAAAGAAGTTAGTGAGGTTGGGGTTTGGGATAGTCAAGAAAAGGCAAGAGGGAGAAAGGAGTATACTGGTGAAGTTGAGGTCAGTGAGAAGAGTGTGTATGAAGAGGAGAGGGAGAGGGAGGATAGATTTGAGAGGTATGGGTAGTGAGGGTGGGAGGGAGATGAGATGAAGAAGGGAAGATTTGGACGGTGTTAGGATGTAAGAAAGTATTGGACGAGAGCAACATGATAAGTTTGGGTCATGCTTTCCGCTGTTCATAGGAAGCAGACATTCGGTATGATCTTGACTTGACACTTCTCAATAGTCATACAACAAATGACATTAAGACGAAGCTATTGTGAACATTTCAATGGATTTTCCATTCATAACCCATGCCACGATGCCAATTATCTCCGCTTCAGTAAATGCACATATGCCAGCCTGTATCCACCGTCATGACTAAGGAAAGTTGGCATCAAGTACAAATACATATATACGCATAAAGTGTGAAGCTGAGGTATCTGCAAAGAAGAAGCAAGGGTATAATAAGATTACAATCTCAAATCCAATTCATAAGATCGTTATCTCGTCTCAGGAAGCGGCACTTCATACGCAGGAACATGCTGCTCAGCAGTATCCTTATGCGCCGCCCGATTCTGGTTCGCGGACTCTGCCTGCCCAACGATCTTCTCCCGCTGCTCGACGGCGTTCCATGTTCTGTCGTCTTGAGCAGCATGGACTTCTGCCTCGTGCAGCCATTTATCCCATTCATCGGTCTTGGGAGCGGCGCCACCTCTCTTCACCCAGCCTATCTTTTTGGTCTCGCGAATAGCATACCACATCGTGCGGGTGAAGCTCGGTCGACCTTCGAGCGTGTCGTCCCGCTCGAGGTTGGCGTTTAAAGCATCTAAGGGCGTGACATCATCAACGTGATAATTTGATAAGTCCCAGAATCTGCCTTTATCGATGAGAGATGCTCCCCAATATAATCCATTCAACACAATATAAGATAAGCCAATCGCAGCCTGCATAATGAAATTGCAGTTCCCAAGCAAGACTACGGAGACCATGAGTAGGAATGTTCCGAAACCGACGAGGACTCGGTACATTTGTGTTTGCACGTAATATTGGCATTCTTCGGTACCGGTGTAGAGCTCACGTGCTACGTCTTCGTTGCATTTGACGAGGAGGAAGGCGCCCTCGCGGGTACGGATTATCACGTCGCCATCTGGGACTTTGGATTTGAATGTTCGTTTCATGAGGACTGGTTGCCACCATGAGGCATATCCTACGATGGAGGAAGCCATGGAGATAGTGCCTAGTGCAACGATAGCAGTTCCGTCACTCTCTAAAGCGGCCCAGATTACAAGACCAATTGTCAGGAAGAAAGAGCCAACAGCCAGTATATTGAGCGGTGAGAGTGGTTGTGGTGGTACTCGAGGCTTAAGCTTGTCCTGACTCGTCATCATTTTCGTGATGTTTTTGATAGTTGACTGACGGACTGGCCTTGAGAATCCCCGCTCCATCTGTCCTGGTTCAATACTAGCCGTAGCAGAATCACCTTTGCTGGCAGATCCCTCGTTCGACCGCTGTTTATTCGTCGCTGGGGGTGGTGGCAGCCCTTCTGCCTTGTGTGTGATGTGCAGGACTTTGAACCCCAACGCAGGTAGGTCTTCGATTGGGTGTAGGATATTGGGGAAGTAGTTGAGTGTCGGGACCAAAGTTCCATTATGTACGCCTACTACAGCTGCATTTACCTGCGGAAGTCGAGTTGGACGAGCCGGTTTGAGGAGGGCTTGTGGTGCGGGTATGATTCGTGGGAGGAGAGAGGTCCAGGAAGCTGTGAGGGCTTGGGAATGCTCTTCCATGGAGCTCTCGCCGATGACGGCCAACAGAGAAACGATGTCGAGTCTCCATCCTGACCCATCGTCCGTACCGACAGGAAACCACTTTGATGCCATATTGGATCTGCCACCCCTCAGATACTCGAGATCTTGTGCCGCCCTTGTGCAAGAGGTTCGTGGTGCGTAGATTCGGATTTCTCTAGAGCAGAGTTCATTTGCTGTCGTTCAAAGGTCCAGGTCTGTGCGGGAGCTCAGTTCGACGATCAAATCTGGGGAAGATTTTTTAAGGACGACGGTCCAGGACGGTACGCGCTTTATGTGTTGGAGCCCAACGGAAGCCGGCGAGGAGGCGATTACGAAACAGATGCCTTGCCAGACAGCTGTAAGTGATCAAGAAGGAAGAAGACGGTCATTGCGAACTTCGACAGAGTGCCGCCAAGCCTTCAGCCGCACGAGGAACCAATTGATCACGTAAAACAATTGCTGAGACAGATGGTACTTCGAGAGGAGGGTTTTCTGCACTGTCTGGACGTCGAAGCGCCAGTCAAGTGGCTTGAAAATAGTAACAGTGATGGCGTGGGTGGGGGCGGGATGGCTGTGAGACTTTGTAGAACTGGGCTGAGTCAGTCGTTTGAGGCACTTCATCCAGTCGAGGGTCTTCGCTCTCATTGCCGGTTGCCTTGCAATGTGCCTCGAACCACCCTTGCCTTCATTTTGACGAGGACGACGTTTTTGGAAGGAGCTCCATGATAAATTTTATGAGATTTTGATAACTTATGAATTTTATGAATTTTAAAATTTCCATGAGACTTGCCAATCTCTATAAACGAATGAAGCCGCAATGTGACTTGAAGCCCATTTGATTCCTGTTAAATCTTTCGTTGATGTCTTTAATATTGATGAGCTCAAGACCAGAGCCGTGTTGAGAAAGGCAGACTACAGGTCGTGGCTTTACTCTGATTAGAGTACCTAAGTACTATCTTACACCGAATGTATCCACTGTTTCCAGGTTGCAGTCCCCTCTTGACGATCATTGATACTCACCGAGTGCCAGAGAATTAGGCCCGGGACGAAAACTAAGAAGACACCGAAGTGATGAAAGTTTGTCCAAGAAGCCATATACGTCGTACACCAAAGCTACACCTACACCGTCTCAATGGATCCGTCTTCCCAGCCAAACGCCAGAAGTGCCTTCCACGCTCCCATGGGATATATCTAACCTTTTCAACCATACTCCGTACTCCATGCTCGCATCTCACGCCTCCCAAATGCCTCTCTCCACTACTCTTCTCATCTTGAATCTAGTCCCGCTCGCTGCAGTTGTACTGCTTGCTTATAATCGGCGGTATCCCATATCTGAGATCTCTTCGCCGCCAGGACAAGGACTGTAGTTGAGATGAGGATGAGGATCTTCTAGATATTAAGCGTCTCAAAGGCGGCTTTTTAATGGTCATTGCCGACCCTCCTTGGGCTCCGGCTCCTGAAATCGTGGGCCGTATTCGTCCACAATCCATTGGCAGAAATCTATCCATCTCTCTTCCCACTTCGCGGTCACTGATTCTCGCTCCTCCTTATTCATACAACTGTGCTCTAAGCTCCATTTGCAGAGCTGTTTCCAGCCGTGGAGGGTCATGGCTTCAGAACCAATCATGGTTTGGTAGAAATCGTGTGATAGTGAGGATCTAGAGCTCATGAATTAGCATGGAGGTTTCTCAGAATGGTCGAAGTACTCACTTGTAAAATGTGGCATTGTCGCTGTTGATCGTACAGGGCACGTCGTTTGCCAGTAGAATAGGCAGATGGTGTCCAGCAATCGTAGGAGTAAGGCCCAAAACCTCATTTGATATCGGACACGACTCAATGGCAATATTCTTCTCTTTGAAAATCTCCATGAGTAGTGGGTGTCTCGCGATTGCGTACCCGTGACCGATACGTTTTGAATTCAGGAGAATAGCATCAAAAAGATTTCCATCGACCTTGCTGCCGACATCGAGGGTCTCGCCGCAGTGGAAGAGAAATGGAATGTCTAGAGCTTTTGCTTTGCACTTCTTCCGGAAGTCGAGAAATTCAGGCACGAAATGGCGAAGCTCGTTGCCCATCTCTTCGTGGCCAACGAGGTCGAAGCCTGGAGCCTCGTCAGCCTTTTCTGTTTCATTGCGGGACTTCATGGTTACTTACCACAGAGCAAGTCCATGTACTTGGTCTTCAGGTCTATACACTCATCGAGGGCGCTAGCTACTTGTGCTTTATGGAACGACCGTGGAGTGCAGTAAATCACCTTCATGCCCCCAAAGTACTGGCCTTCCGCTTCTAGCTGAGCCATTGTTTTCTCAAGCTCTTCTTTAATGATTTTCATGATGCCTTCATTCTCGATCTGTCTCGTGCCGTCATCGCTCTTCAGAGAATTTGTGCTCATGAAATTAGGCCGGATCTCGGCATACTGGATGTTGTCTCGCACGAAGTCTCTTATACACGCTCGGGTGTACGACCGAAAAGCGGACTCATACGCAAACAGGCCCTTCATCATCTGAGTTCGGTGATTGAACCTGTCCCAAATTCTGAAGGCGTTAGCAATGATAGTCATTTCACCGGGGCTCGCACGTGACCTACCCATGACCTGTTTGATGAGTATTATGAGCTTGTTCCTCAGAAATAAGCATCTTCCTTTCTAGCCAAGTCTCGGCACCTTCTGTGCCCTCTAGAACCTCGCCATTTTCATCTTTGAAACGGAATTGCTGTTGAAAGCGTTTGTAGGGCATCCATCTGTTTGAGACATAATTTGGATCCCATATGTCCCCTAGTGGAACACGAGCTTCAATACCGTCTTCGCCTTTGATGTGAGTCGCTTCATAAGGAGTCATCACCATGAATGATATCCGCGCCTCAGACATGTCTTTGCGGCTGACCAGGGGCATTGTACTCCGAATGTACATAGCATCGACGTCCCGTGCTTGCCGAATCAAGAAATTCACCGGTAGACATGAGTTGAAGTGAATGTGAAGATGCGCTCCCTTCGGCATCTTTCTCGCGACTTTGAACAGTTCGGTCTTGTTGATGAGATCCACGTTTCCCAGGAAATGCTCCCCTTGCGTCCGCTTCCCCGTCGCCTTGCCCTGCGCATCATCGGGCTTCACATAAGTGTGCTCCAAGTCATAATTTTTGATCTTTTGAACAAGAGCCGCAGCCTGTTTTTCGATACTGAGAGACGCAGCTGTGATCTCGGCATCGAAGGCGATGGCCTTTTCCGCTAACTGGAGCTGCTCTAAAGTCTTGGTGTACGCTTCCACACTCTCAAACTCGCGGTTGTTGGTGATTGCTGTGCGCCAGTGCTGCTGAGATCTTGTATATGGCCTTCCAAATTGAGGCATCTTATGAAGTCGACGCGGGGTGTGAGAGTGAGATGGAGCCTGAGCCTTGCCCTCAGGTGGATCGTCACCGTCCTTATCAAGTGTTGAACAAAGAGCGCCCATTCCATCAGCCTTCTTCACGTATGGCGCTATGCCCACGCTTGTATCAGTCTTGAAGTGGATTTAGATTGGTCAAGTGTAGGTTGAGGTACCATAGCTGAGTGAGAGCGCAGTCAGAATGCTCTCGTGCTCTCCCTGCCTGGAGTTCCTTGAAGGTTGTGGCGGAGTAATCTTGGGCGTAGAATGCGCCGGCGATATGATTGGTCAATACCTGACCACCACCAGCCTTCTCCTTTACGGCTGAATTTACCAGAAAATAATGATCAGGTTGGGAGGTATCCGAAGGGAACACCCATAAGAAATACAAGGGCTTTATGTGTCTGTCTGCTTGTGCAAATGATGCTTTATTGAGGTCGCATGTCCAGGTCACAATGAGGTGCAAAGTTCGGTTGATGATTCCAGATGACCAGTGTCACGTGCATGGGGTTGGAGGTGACGGATCCAACTTCAGCAGAAGAAAAGTTCCGAAAAGTACCTTGGTACCTAGTATGATCGTAATTTAGGAGAATAGAGATAGCATTGCCTCGTCAGTATGATTCAATGATCACACTTGGTGAGAATTTGCTCTTTAGAAGATGTGAACGATTGTCAAGCGAGAAGGCTGAGCACCTCGAAGATCGCCTTTGAGCCAATTAGGTGTGGAGAAGTGCAGCGAGGCCGAATTTTTGGGCGAACCGACCTGGGGGCCAAGAGGGTCCACACTGCTGGTCTATCTGACCCACTCGGGTTTCCCAGTCATCCAAGCCTCAACGGGCAGAATTGAAATTCTGAATATCGCGCAAGTACAAGGAGAATGGTGTGTGGTTCAATTACGACTTCAGAGAAGCTGTGGCTATGTCCACTCGAATCCAGACTTCTTCTTACGCCTGGAGAAGATAAGTCTGTACGTGATAGGGCGACTTCGCGAATAATCATTTCACCGGTGCAGACTCTGAGATATTGGTTGGGACTTTTTGCATGCAATTCATATCTCTACGGTATAGTGTATCTTTGGTCAACGACGCCCCCCTTTACTCCAAGCGAAAACAATCCACTCCGCTCTATCCATCTTCACGCCCTCAATGTCTCGTGACTTTGGTGTGTTTTCTAATCCTCGAACTTGATGCCTTTCTTGCCCTCAACATCAATAAATCCGCCTCGGTAGCTTCCACGCTTCTTCTTATTCTTCTCCTTCGTGAATCCCTTTCCTTTGGTGACAATCAAATCCTCATGTGCTTTCTGAGCATAATCGTACGGAACATACGCATTGCTAGCCAAACGCTCGTCGACCTTGATATCCTTTGGGATTCTCGAGAATGGCTCGTTGACCTTCTTTGGCTGCTTTGCGAAGGGATCGGGAGGCAGTGGTGGCGAAAGTTTGCGAGTGGTAGTTGTAGTCTTGACAAACTTAACAGTCTTCTTCTCTGCTTCAGAGTCGGTGGACGATGAATCAGAGGAGTCGGACGAATCTGGAGACATCTTCTTCGGGCCATCAGAGAGTGTAGCACTGGTATCTGAGGTCACGACAGGCTTCTTCTCCGCCTCATCGTCTGAATCGGAAGAATCGCTATCGGAATCTGACGATTCAGAGTCGGATGCTGGTAGGGGGACCTTTTTGGCAATAGAGTTGGTAGAGGAGTGGGAATCGCTATCAGAATCGCTGTCAGATTCGGACGAAGAATCTTCTGACGAGGTCTCAGCTGCCATTTTGGGCTGAGGTGCCTCTTCTGCTGAGCTGGAATCAGAACCGGAGTCAGAGTCAGAGTCAGATTCGGAAGAAGAGTCGGAAGAGGAGCTATCATCCGTCTTGACCTTCTTAGCCTTGTGTGCCTCGTCCTCCGAGCTAGAGTCAGATCCCGAAGATGAGTCGCTTCTAGAAGAAGCTTTGCGCTTGAGGATGTTGGCTTTAGGCTTTGGGGAAGGTGCTTTAGTTTTTGGGATTTCCTCCTCGTCATCTGCGTCGCTGTCGGAACTGCTTGAGGAGGATGAAGAAGACGATGATCGACTGCTCGATACTTTCTTCGCAGGCGGGGCCTCAGCCATTTCAACATCACTGTCCTCATCGCTGCTATTGCTCTCGCTTTCGCTGCTCGACTCGGGCTCCTTGGCCTTTGGCTTCGAATTATTTTGCTTCTTGGGTGACTTCTCCACCAACGTAGTAGTTGCACCAGCCGCCTCAATCAGACCCTTCATCTCGCGCCATTCGTTGAAAATTGTGCTCAAAGACGGAACGCCCTCCACACTCTCTGTAGTGTCTTCTCGGCACTCTCGTTCGTCCTTGAGTGCTTGGCTTGTGTTCGAGAACTCATATTCGGTAAGGAACGAGGAGACAAGCTCGAGCAATTGGGTAGGAGGAGCTGATTTTGGAGGTTCTCCAGTAGCGCGACGCTCCAGGAGGCTCTTGGCAAGTGCCTTGTCTTTCTTGTTCGTAGATTTGGTTTCGTTCGAGGGAGTTGCGGGTTTCGCGGTGGCAGGAAAGAGCCAATCTGGCTGTTTCTGGCCAGAAGGATTTTTCCGCTTGCCCATCTTCTGCATGTTTGGATTTCCAGACATTGTTTGAAGATGTTCAACCGAAGGTGGTTGAAGGAGAGCAATCGACAAAAAAGTTTACTCCCTTTCTTATCGGTCAAGAAAAAGTTCTGCCGCCGATATGGAGAATGTGGTGCGGTGGTATTGCGGGAACGCTAGCCAAAATGAGCTTAGCCTGTCTTTGAAGACCAAGTTGGGCAAGGGAGTTGATGTGGAATTCATCTTACAAAATATTCACTATCATGGTAATGATATTATTTTTGAGCTATTCACGGAATCAGTAATTCTAGTAGATTTATGCCAGAATGAGAGTTGTTTTGAGCCCAAAATTCCCCAACATCCCAGTTCAATTTAACACAGTACGGAGGTATGCGACAGCAATAGACCTTGTAGGCCGTACTCGACATACTCTCTTGTAGCAATTTTCACTAAATTCTAAGTAAAGTTTCTATACTTACTACAGTAGACGAACAGTTATGGAGCGTAATTAAGTTTGAAATAAAATAGTCGAGTCTCTTACAGGTTCGCTGTTTGACCAAGTACTTTTTCGAGTTTCTTTAATGCGTCTAAGTCCGTGCGGGCCGCCGTTTAGGCTCGCTCGATGTTAGGGAAAGCTTAAGATCACCTCGACACCTAATCTGCGAAACCAGACACTTTCCACAACAAACACTCAGAAGGCCCAGGCTCTTGATCTCGCATAACAATGAGTTGGGAGCCTGCTCAGGAATTCGACCAAGCCAGCTTCAGCTCCTAGATGATTGGCAATCCCACAACTAATCCGAGACGACGTGGTGGCTCCGCCAAATGGAGGTTTCTCAGAATGGACCTGGCGGGGTCAACGGAAGTGCGATGAGTAGGGCTGAGAGATTCGAGGATGAGAAGCGGAGGATTATAGAGAGCTGCTTCGGCAAGAAGGACGACGATGGGTCTCGTAAGACTCTCTGCGCGGACGGCATCTGGATGCCCGGCAACGCGACTAACCTCTCGTATAGTTCTGGAATCGTACATTACCCATATCCGAATAATCGAAGATGCGGCATATCCATCCAATCCTCCTCCTCCAACTGCCGATCCCGATGCGAAAAAGCCGCGTCTCATTATTGTCGCTGTTCGAAAGTCGGGGCGAGTGCGGATGCACAAGGCGCGAGAGAATGTGAATGGTACCTTTTCGATCGGGAAGACCTGGATGCTCGATGACCTCTCGGCCGTGCAATCCTATAGCGGTGTTGATCCAGTCACGGTAGAGGAGCAGCAGCAGAAACAATGGGCCGGCGGAGTCGGATTTACTGTTACCATAGGGAAGCCCTATTATTGGCAGGCGAACACTCAGAAGGAGAAACAATTCTTTATTGCCAGTCTTGTCAAGATCTACACCAAGTATACTGGAGGCAAAACCCCAGAGCTTATAGGATTCGATCCGAGGGAGAAGGACCAATTACTTGGTGCTGCTGGCGTATCAAGGCCTCCACAACCTCCAGCTGTTCAGCAACCGCCTCCCCAAAGCCGCCCAGCAAGGCGGGAGCCTTCAAGAGAGCCCATGATACGAAATCAAGCCAGCCGAGAACCCGTGCAGAGGCAACCACCTCAAATGCCTGGTACCACGTCCTCATCTTTCACATCTCAGTCATCAAGACCTCAGATGAGGACTCAGCAACGAGGGGATTCGCCGAGTGGGAGCATGGATTCCAATGGCACTGGGCCACCCCAGCCAAGTTTAAGAAGATTAGCTGGTGCTAATCAGAGCCAGGAATCCTTTGGTAGAAGCGATGACAACGCCAGCTTACCGCCACGGTCACGGAATGGCCCCAACGGGACATCTGCGCCTGGGAGATTCCAAGATCGTAGTGTTACGCCGACCTCATTTAGATCTGGAACCCCTGAAGGCAGTTTCTCAAGCGGCAAAGATACCTCATCTGACATACCGCCGGTTCCTGCACCGTTGACATTGCCTCCAGAACGTCGTAGACCTCCAATGCCAAATATTGGTGATGTACGCCAGAGAGGCGCAAATTCGAATGACAACATTGTCCCGGCGCCTTTATCGAGTCCTGGTATGCGGAGAGATGAACTGAAGCTCCCAACACGCAGCAGTGACCGAGCCCAGTCTTCTGATTCGAGACCAATTCCCAACAGTCTTCAAATCGGACAGCCCAACATGAATGGCTCCAAAGCTGACGAGACTGCTTTGAGGGAAGCTACTGCGAGCCCGCCTAGCATCCCAGAACCGGAACCGATCACATCACCACCTGTGCAGAGCCCAGAGGAGCCCGAGGAAGAGATTCGACCGGGTCTTGGGCCCATGATAAAGAAGAAATCCAAGGGAGATATTGCAGGCCAATTTATGAAGGCAGCAAAGGCAGCAAATGCCTTCAACTCTTTCAAACCTCGAGCTGGTGGTGCCGCTGAGCGACTCCGAGAGAATCTAAACAAGACGTCGGATGGACCTGATGGAATCACAGGCGTCGTACCAGCGCCATCATTGGTTCGTGCTTCAAGCACTGAAAATGGTTTACCGACTCCATCTCCACTTTCCTCGGATAAAGTAACACATCGCAAGCAAAATGAGAGCATTCCAGAAGTAAAGATAACACTTCCACGCTCCAGGCCAGTTAGTTTTGATGGACCAGCTCCGCCTTCTGACGAGAATGTTGTTCCTGAGAAGTCAAAAACCAGAGAGGTCAAACGAGTAAAGCCTGCCGCTGAGACAATGGCGAAAGAACTTGCTACCCTTGGTATAGATCCTAGTATTCTGGGTGGCCGTGGTAGTGAGCTGGTCAGCGCCTGGGAAGAGTTTGGATGGGTTGGCGATGGTATCCGCACCAAGAACATTGACCAAATGAAGGAAGAAGTGGATCGCGAGCTGAATCGAATCCAAGCTGGAGGCTGGCTAAAAATGCTCGATGAAGAAGACGAGAGAATAGAGGCAATTAAGTCAGGTTTGGACAAGTGTATCGAGGAGTGCGAGGAGCTTGACGGCCTGCTGACTCTCTACGGTGTGGAATTGAGCGTACGTTACCCTTTCTCAGCCATGTCGATTGATACTGACAGATGCAGACACTGAACGAAGACATCGCATACATTGAGGCACAATCTCAAGGTCTTCAAGTACAAGCAGCCAACCAAAAGCTTCTTCAAGCAGAACTCAAATCGCTCCTCGATACCATCTCAATTTCTTCAGACCAACTTGCATGCCTTCGGGAAGCATCAATGGGAGAAACTTACGGCATCGTACAAATCGAAACCTCGCTGGTCTTGTTATATAAGGCCATGTTGACCATCGATCCCTCACTCAGCATTTCTACATCCAGGACCAGCGAAGATGGCGGGAGTCTCAGTTCCGGAAAGCCTGGTGGTTTTGGCAACAGTGAGATTGGAAGCATGCGTGTACTTCAAGAAAAGAAGGACGTCTACAAGGCTGAAAGCTCACAATTTCTGCGTCGCTTCAAGGATTTCTTGCGTATCAAATTTGCTGCCGCAATTGATGAGACAAAGAAAGCGCTGGAGGAGGAGAAGGGAGGCAATCTTACCCGAACAGCTGGCAGATCCAGGCTTGAACCCCGCAATCATGACCTAGCTCGGTCCGTGCTCTGGAAATACAGCCCCCTGATGCTCTTCTCCCGCGAAGTCAATCGAATGGAGTGGGAAGAACTCATGAAGATGTACGAAATGGTCGTTAGGCCGGTCTATCAAGATGAATTCCGAGACTCTGTGTTTGCGTGGAAGCGGATTGCTCGAAAACCTACGGGTGACGAGGGAGATATCTTATTTACATCTCAGGTTGAGAAGCAGCAAGAAGGTATCGCCACCACGGCTCGCAAGTTGACTGTCAAGAGGAGTCAAACTTTGGCCAAGAGTTTGAGATCACCAATGGGCGACAACTCCAGCAAAACCAGTGTTGATAGGTCAGATGGCCGACTTCAACCACACGAAGTGTTCCAAGGAACCCTGGATGAAATGATCCCCATTATGAGCATGGAGCAAAATTTCATCGTCGAGTTCTTCCATGTCAGCTCTCTTGAGCAGCATGACTTCCCAGACGCTGTGGCTGCAGCACCTCCAGACTCCCGAAGGGGTGGTGATCTTAGAAGGCCTAGAGTCATGGAACCCAACCGCGACCTTGCGAAGCTCGTTATTAATTCGATGGAAGAAGTTTACTCTTTCTTCGCTGGCGATGTGCAGGCGCTAGTGGACTGGGCTCTCCAAGCAGATCCATTGTAAGTTTTCTCCCCTTGAATCGTTCGGGGATATTGCTCACAATTTTTTCAGACAAGGCGTAGGCGTCATCGCAGCTATCGAGCGCAAGCTCGTCGAATTGGAAGAATCCAGCCAGGAGTATCTCGCCCGGACTCTCCAGAAACAGCATACCCGCCTTGTTGGCCTGTTCACCAAATTCCTCGACGAGCAGATCCGCGCTATCGAAGACACTAAAGTCAAGATCAAGAAGCGCAAGGGCGTCATCGGGTTTATTCGCATCTTCCCCTCATTCTCTCTCGCTCTCGAAAGTATGCTCACTACCTCCCACGACCTCGAGATCAGACAGACTGTCAATAACGCGTACGCCCGAATCAACAAGGCCATGTTCGAGTCCCTGAAGATCATCGCGAGAGAAAATCCCAGCGCTCAAATTGCAGGTGCGGATCCGGAAGACAAGGAAGCCTTGAATTACCAGATCTTGTTGATTGAGAACATGAACCACTATCTCGAGGAAGTAGACTCGAGAGCAAATCCGGTCCTAGAGGACTGGAAGCAGAACGCGATGCAAGAGATGGAGGAGCATATGACGCTGTACCTCGGTGCTGTGATCCGTCGTCCACTTGGCAAGCTTCTTGATTACCTCGAATCCACGGAATCGCTTATGCTTTCACGCCAACCCGGAGAGCCTGCGTCCAAGATCTCGTCTGTGCCCAGTCATTCAAAATTGACGTTCAAGAAGATCCTGGCAGGTTATGATGCTAAGGAAATTAGAAAGGGTATCGAGACGCTGAAGCGAAGAGTGGAGAAGCATTTCGGAGACGCAGATGATCCAAACTTGTCAAGAGGACTGGTTCTCAAGGTCAACCAGAATTGCGAGAAGTTCTATGAGAAGGTGGAGGATCGGATCTTGACAGTTAGTCGGGATGTTTATGATGGAGAGGTGGTGGCGGAGTGGTCGAGAGTTGATGTGCAGGCGGCCTTCAAGAAAGATCTTAGATAGGCGGTCTACATCAGGTGACGGAGACTCTGAAGAGACGTGCTCAGGCTTGGATACTTGATCATTCGCTTCACTTGTAACTTTTGCGCGGGATACTGGAGCGGTTTGCTGATCATGAGGTGTGGCTGATGACTGATGGATTTCCTGGCGTTAGAGGTGGCTGCACGAATCAAAATCTGTACTTAATTGTAAGGATATACCAAAGCAGAAGCAACATTGAACAACCCTTTCCTTGGTATTTGTGAACTGTTTAAATGTGACTGAGTGACCCGAGGGTAAGACGGGAAGAAACGGCTTCAGGCGTTGATCTCTTCACGAAAGTGGGGTGCGTGCTAATTAGGTAAATCGACAACCTCAGAAAAGCCCTTAGAACTGGACCTTCAATTTTCCTTCTTGAGATGATATTTCTCTTCCAGGACCGTTCGTCCCCTCAAGTTCAAGGTCGATCCATGGACGCTCGTCTCTAAAAATGACTTCAGCCACATCCCACATACCACTTACCATTCTCGAGCCCTCTCAGTTGCGGCATTCGTTGCACGATGAAGAGACACCAAATATTACAACTGAGTCCAGTGATCTCCGACCAATTACCAAGAATCGCCAACTCCTGGTTCTCATCTCTTCCTTCCTCACCATCTGCATCACAATCGGAATCAACCAGTCCTATGGAGTCTTTCAATCCTACTACATCTCGCCCACTCAGACGATGCTGCCTTCAACGACTTCGCAATCCAATTCTATCGTTGCATTCGTCGGTACCCTGGGTACGGGCCTCACCTGGGCTGGAAGCATCTTCGTCAACCCTATCCTCGCTCGCTTAGATTGTCGCGCCACTCGAGGTCTTTGCGTCCTGGGTGTTGTGCTCATGGCTTTGGGTTTCGGTCTTGCTAGCATATGCACCGAGGTCTGGCAACTTCTTCTCACTCAAGGCCTGCTCTACGGAATTGGAAGTTCACTCCTCTATTTCCCGATCCTCTCCGCAGCACCAGAGTACTTCACCGCGCATCGCGGCTTAGCTATGGGCTTCATCCTCTCAGGTGCTGGCATCGGCGGCTTGATATTCTCTCCGATCATACGAGCTCTGCTATCCAACATTGGGCCGAGATGGACGTTACGTGCTCTAGCATTTATTGTGCTGGTGATCAGCATGCCGGTCGCGGTTACTACCTCTCCTTCAAGGTTTGTGGGGAGGAGACCGACACATATCAATCTCAAGCTGGCGTTGAAGCCGGCATTTATTTTGAACGTTGGGGCAGGGTTCTTGCAAGCTGGTGGCAATGGCCTTCCATTGACCTTTTTAGCAGAGTACTCCGTAGCTTTAGGCTATTCTGCGAGTTTTGGTGCTACATTACTCGCTGTCTCAAACGGTGTAAATTCAATTAGTCGAGTCATGACTGGCTATGTTGGAGATAAGTGTGGAAGGCAGAATACGCTTATTCTTACCGCGATATTGTCTGTGGTTGCTGTGGCGGGCTTCTGGTTAGGCAGTATAAGTAGCGGAAATAAGACGCTTTGGATTCTCTTCGTGGTGTTTTATGGCGTTGCGGGAGGAGGGTACAATTCTTTGTTTTCAACGGTACGCTTTCGATTGACTTTCGGTCGAGATCATTGATGCAATACTGACATTGATGATGCCTAGACCATAGTCGAAGTCTTTGGCCTCCAAGCCTACGCCAGCGTCAATGGCTTCATCTACTTCGTGCGAGGACTGGGGACAATGTTCGGGTCCCCAGTCGGAGGCAAGATCCTTGGCCAGAACCAGCTTTCAAATTATAGGAACGTGGTGATTTTCGATGCAGTACTACTTGCTGGAGCGGCGATGTGTGTGTTAGGTGTAAGGGCTTGGGATGCCGTGGAGAAGAGAGGATGGAGGTGGAGAGCTTGAAGAGAAACGTTGCTGCATTTGATCAGTAAACTAAATGTCGGTAGGATTTCAAATCCCCTCCCAGTCAAATTTTCTCTCTCAAAGTTACTTAGAATCTCAAGCCAGTTTTTAAGCATCTAACCCCACAAGCGTAGAACCGATCTTTTACGCACTCACTGACCTCTTTCATCACTCATTATTCTCATCACATAAGCGAACTCGGTTTTATTCCACCTTAATATTATAGAAATCTCATGTCTTTGAGTTATTATTGACTCATACTGGGTTCCATAAATGTCGAGTTAGTCGAGTCTATATATCTTTCACTTCCGCAACCAACCGTCTCTTTCACTCGCCATTCCCAACTCACTCGCGCGGGCCAGCTTTTCCCCCACCTTGGTGATAGTCTTATGTATTTGAATAAGGAATATCTTCACAAAAAATCACAAACATGTTGTGTGGTGTGATGGTAAAACGAATCACTACACAACTTACCAATGTCGAGATGGTCTAGTGGCAAGACATCCGTGCTATAGCGACCCCGAGAGGCGTATGTACATTAGTGTATGATAGGGGGCTATAGCCTCTTACGTAGCTCTCTCGGCCTACTAGCAATACCTGAGATAACGGAGGGTCTTGAGTTCGATCCCGAGACACGACACTGAGTTCATTTTTGGCTTTTTTTGCGCACCTTTTTGTGATGTTTGGCAACCGGGGCTGGCAAGTGAATATTCATGGCAATGGATACTTCTTGCTTACTTTTCAAATGTCTAAGAAATTGCGTAGAACTTGCAGATACTATAAAGATAGTCAATGTTTGAATATATTATTATTGTTACGCCGCATGCTGCGTTGCAGCCTTAGGCTGCCATATGAGGCATCATCATGTATTTAGCCTCAGACAGAGCTTCTAGAGAATACAAGCTCTTCTCACCACATCATCCTGACCTCTTGGTCTTACAATTATTATTATTATTATTATTATTATTATTATTTTAGCGTAAAGATTAAACATAATACGATATTACTACTAACAGTCCTGAAAGTGGAAGACGAGCACTACAGCTAAAGGAGATTCTTCAATTGGTCACTTTTATGTGACGGAACTATTTACAGGGTATGAAACTTAGAAGTGGTGTATAGGCTTAGTGTGAACAGTGTTAATAATGTAAGATTACTGTAACCTACTACGTTCGCTCGCTTAGTCAGGGCTTCTTTGCTGCCGCATCCTTCCTCCCACGGATCATCCAAGAAGCTTATCAATGACTCTGAGTTCTTTGCTGCAATTTCCGCCCTTGATATTCGTAATGATCCTCAAGTTCGTACAAGCCTTGTGGGCTAGATTTCTCTCCTTGTAGGCCTTGGCAAACTTCTCGACCGCGAGGAAGGCTTCGCATTTGTTGACAAGAGTAGTGGTGCATTTTCAAGCGCTGTGAACGGTGTGCTCTTGGTGCAGATATTGGTAAGCCTTTTACTTGGGTCTCTTGTCTTATGAGATGTGCTTATCCTTGGGTTGGCATTGACATGACGTTGGTGAGAGTGGTTATGGGAGAAGTGTTGAGATTGAGGAGGAATGGCATTTCCTGGAGTGGGTTTGTGGTTTAAATACATCTTAAAACAAGACCTTGCGTGATTCATCTATCTCCAAACTCCAGATTCCCCTATAACTTCAGATCCATGATGATCTCTTTATTTCCAATATTCCATTGCAAACTCCCTGGATCACAGACCCCTCCCTCATCCACTAGTCTCCAGATTCACAAAGGCTTGAACTCGACCCGTTGTCCTCCCTTCCTCACTCAGAACATACCAGCCTTTTCCTCCCAGCATCCATCCAAAGGTCCGGCCCATGCTCCCTCAAGAGAAGAGCTCTTATAGGTCGGTCTCGAAGCTTGCTCCGATCCCTTTGTGCTCCACCAGCTCCAATTACCTTTCCCATTCCCACTACTTCCTTCAGAATTCTACTTCTCCTCTTCTTTCTTCTCGACGTTGGCCTTGGTATAAGATGGAGATGGAGGAGACAATTCAAAGAAACACTTTGCGTATCTTCCCATGCAAGTACCTTTCAGCTTCTCAGTGACGTTCTTGAAATCGGCGCATTTCGTGTAGTGAGAGTCCTCAGGGTCTCGTGGGCAGTGCTCAAGTGAGGGGACGCAGCAGGCGCACTTTCCCCAGGTGGTGGTAGTTAGGGTACACATCGTAACGTTGGTACAATTCTTAATTTGTTATTCAGGTTTGTTCTTATCTTGGATGTGTTGTGGACGTTGGTTGAGGTTTATGGTGAGAGGGTGTTGTGGATATGTTGAGTTGGAGGAGTCAAGATGGAGTTGACTGGGATTTCTTAAAGGAGTCAAAGATTGAACGGTCTCAGGACTTCAAATTTTTTCAATTCATGACTTTGCGGTCACAGAACCTTCAAAAATAATTCACCAAAAGTTGTTTGTTTAGCGACAGGTGTGCCTCACTTAGCTAAAGGGGGATGAATCGGCCACCTTTCATGAATGTGGAGAGCAGAAAGGTTGATCAAACATGATTGTGAATCATCAAAGTGACACACATTTATTGCCAAAGACTTCCAGGTGGGCACATTTATCTTTCGTCAGAGATCTAATTACTCCTTAAATCCCAAATTCTTCAAGTCGGATCACCTCTTCCACAACTATTCATAACTCAAAGATGTTTTGAAAGCTTAATTCCCGTATCTCTCACTCTAAACGGTTTCCACAATTGCAGTTGGGCCTTGTCAATTGCACCTTATTATAAGTGGTATCAATCTCTCTCTCTCCTTCTCTACACCTCCACCATAGTTGTGCCTTAAATGCTTGAGTTAAGAATTCTTATACTCGAATGACTTGTCAGATTCGATACTAGGTTTAACTCTACAGTATTCAACAAGTTATTGGGAAATGATGAGTCTACTTTCACACTCAAAATGTGTTTCAAATGCTTCTCTCTGGTAGATTAATCCTCCTAGTGAGTTTCTTCTCGGTGATTCAATGGCCTTAGAAGAGCAGCGCAACGACTTGAGGCTCATTTTCCACATTTCCAAGCAAAATATCGAAGTAAGTCTCAGAAACTACATCAAATACTATCTATACACCTCTCAACATGTGCACTGAAACCCACATCCTCTTCATAAATTGCCTCTGCCATCTAACCCGAGTCACCGAGCGCCGTACCTTCTCAAGGAAAGAAGAGCACGCCTGTCCACATCTTGAAGGGATGCCAAACTATCAAGATTGTGAGATTTTGAGCATCGAGAACGAGACTCATTGGGGATGTTATGAGATGGCGCCAGGTGGTGAGTGCCTGTATGCCAAAGAAGAAGTAAGGACTGAGGCAGATAGCAAGGGGATTTGGAGTGGTGATGACATGTATTATTGGAAGGAAGGGAGGCGGAAGAGGTGATACACAGTGAAGCCGTCGCTCCTTCCGCAACAAGTCTTCCAGATCGCTCCTAATAAAGGGCACACCCTCTTATCCTGTACGGCACACCAAGAACATACCTAACCACATAACAAAAAATTGGCTCAAACGCAGATTGTGACCGCAAATCAAGACCCAGATTATCAGATCCGAGCCCGCCTCTCAAAAATGTGCATCCAAACCCTCACCACCTACCCAACCTGCGCCTGCACATTCGACCTACTGCACCGCCGTCACGGAACGTCACGAGGCCTACGGCTTACCTCTCGAGTACCAGAAATGTAGATGGTATGTGGTGGATAAGCAAGTATGTGAGGAGGCTTGCGATTTGGGCTCTGAGGAGGAAGAGGACTCAGGGAAACGCGGTAAGCAAGATGGGAATGATGTTAAAGAGAAATGTCCGGAGAGGCCTCATGGACGGTAAGACATTCCAATCTTGGCCTGATTTTATGTGATGGGGGATATGAAGGGTATGGGATCGGGGCTGATGATAAATAGAGTCGTGACAGCATACTCCTTCCCACGCCGCGCCTGGAAGCCAGATGGGAGCAAGCAATTCGTTCAGGAAGCTGGAAAAGCGAGTGAACGCACGAAGGTCGTGGAGAGATGGGCGAATTCGGTAGAGCCTGAGCATAAGAATTGTGTTAATGGGTCCTGAGTTCCATTCCTCTCCTGTACTTCAGAGTTGGAAAGGCAAGTAAGAGGATAGGAAAGGGGAGAGCAGAGGGAGCAGAGGTGAAAATGCTGCAATTGTATTCAAGAATGACCAACAGACAGGCAGACCGATAGACAGAGTTTACAAAGAGAAATGCAATAACGCCTAAGCCTGATGACCTCGCACCATATCTATATCAAAACACCGTCCAGAAAACACACAAGCAGCCGAATAACCAAACACACTCCGTTTCTCATCTCTCATCGCTCATTCCTTTCATCAACATTAATCCTGACCCTGCAGTATGCATGCAAAAAAGACAAACCATTCATTACCTCTCCCACCTCCCCTCAATCTCAGTCCTTTGCTCCGAGTAAATGCGGCGCTGCGCATTTCCCCCACTCCCATACAACATCTCCATCAACTTACTCTTCTGCTTCTCCCTCACGCCCCCCAGATACCCACTAACCTCCTCCAACCCCCGAATCTGGCTCTCAATCCCAATCGTGCTGCCATTCGCCCTCACAAGCGGACTAACCAACTTCCTGCGCAAATTCTCCAAATTCGCTTTCAGCGTCAATAATTTGCGATTATGCTCTTCCAAGATTGACTTATTTTGCACGGTTTTGGCGCGTATGTTGGCGAGGAGGCGTTTGTTCTTCTCGAATTTGTGCAAGGTTGAGGCGTTGGGACCAAGGAGCTTGGTCCAGAGGGAAGAGAGCATGTCGTCTTGGGCGTTGTCTTGGGCATCGGATTCGCGGATTACGGTTCTGGCTAGGTTCAAGAACTGTCTGTCGATGGACTCAAATAAGCTAAACAGCGCGAGAGAATGCTGTAGCTCGCTGTTAATCGATTCTTCGAGAACAGATAGGAACTCAGTGAATGTACGATGGAGAGTGTGGCGCGTGCGTTGAGGGGTGGTTTGTCCGAAAAAGGATGTGGCTAAGGCGCCGAGTTTGGTGGGGGTTCCGGTGCTGGTTTCGAAGACGCCGAAGCGGGCGAGGCAGGTGTAGAGGGTGTCGTAGACGGAGGTCAGGGAGGAGGGGGGGAGGAGCTGGAGTTGAGAGAGCTCGCGGCGGGCCCAGTCCATTACTATTAGGATCCTACAAAGAGTCAGCAATTCCTCTTATGCTTTTAGATAGAGGGGAAATCGAGCTTACCCATCAACATCCCCATCAACATTCGCAAAGAACCGCGTAAGCTCAATAGCCAGTGTCTTCAGACTATCACTTAGATCATCCAACTCCTTCACAATGATAGGAGCAGAGGTCATATTCGTGCTTCTCACGCTCTCGCCTAGATCCCATACCGCAACACCCGTAGCTTGCAAGTCGCCAATTTGCTGGACGCCATTCTCGGAATAGAAAATTAGGGGTTCGAAAGCCTTCGCTAAGCCAGCGACTTTGACTAAGTCAGGTACTGGAGGCGGAGGACCAGGCTGCAGTACTTGTCGGACGAGAAGTATTGATAGGAATCCAATTAAGGTGGAAAGTATTAACGAAGTCCAGGACTTGGTCACTGCATCGTACTTGCTTCTCATAAACGAGAACGCGGCCTCGAAGGGCTCGGTACGGTGCTGGACCTCTGCGCGCATCGCGAATCGGATATCTACAGCCATCAGCACCAGCGCAAGTAAAGCTCTTAACAGAATGAGATTAGCATACAATTATTTGGGTTCTCAGGTGTCGTTGGTACGAAAGCATTCTCTTCGGTCTCTTCCTTCTTCACCACGCCCCCAAATGTCTTCGCAAACTCCTCTCTGCCAACAGGATACGGATCCGGACTCGGACTCCTCCTCTTCTCCGGACTCATACTCCCAGTCGGCAGCCTCGTCCTCGCCGCCACCGCCAGCGTCTCATCCTCCAACTCTCCTCCCTCCGCATCCTCAAACTCCGGACTACTCTCTCTTGATCCCCTATTGCTTCTGTTCCCTAACGCAGAATTGGTCCGCGCATGTCTACTCCAAAAGCCGCTGCTTCTGTTCCCGTTTCCGTCTCTCCGCCACGCCGGCGGACTGTACCGCCCCCCAGAGACCGAGTCCGCGATCTCCGAGTCCGTGTCGGAGCGGAAACCAGAGTGGTGGGAGGGGTAGCCAAAATGATGGCCACCGATTCGCGGGGAGGGCTGGCCGAGCTCGCTGTTGCTTCCGGGCTCGAAGTCTTGTAGTGATGCGTCTAAGGAAGGGTGGTCGTCGAAGAGGCCTTCGAGCTCCTCGATGGTCGCCATCTTGGTCTCCCTCTCGTACGTTGTATGTTGTGTTGGTGTTGGCGGCTGTGAGTGAGGTCAAGGGGAGGGGGTTGTTTCGTGCGTGCAGGATGTACAGGTATGCGAAGCCGAGGACGGAGAAGGCGAGGAAGGTACTCGGTGCGATGTGCAGAGATAGTAGTGCGAGGTGTATGTGGTTTTCTACTGTGAATAAGGGCATGTCCCAGCCTGGATACCTGGTCTGCGCTTGATTCACAATGGTTCAAGACGAACTCGACTTGAGCTTCGATAAGGTGATTGAAGTGTGTGCGACGAAGATAAATTCAAGATGAATAGAGAATGAGAAGGAGGGGAAGAGATGCGCTCAAAGGGGGTATGTAGGTATCGAGGTACGGAAGTTTAGTGGGGGAGCTCTGATGCGGGAGGGTGTAACTTTGGAAAAGTTAATGCTAGCCACTCGATTTTCTGCACGCCGGGCTCCCTTGTGAACAGACCGCTCCCCCTTTTGCCCACTCACCGATTGCACTGCTTTTGTGTGTATAGAAGTAGTCTGGTTGTGCTGCGTTGGCCATTCCACGGTGCTTCGTGGTGTGGATGGGAGGTTGGGCCAACCGTCGTTCGAGATGCCAGGAACGCGAGGTCGAGCAGATGCGGCCCGCAGCGAGAAGAGGGCCCAATCACGATCAGCCCCTCCGCGATGGTTGAAACCCTTCAGCGCGACAAGGCAGCACTTTACACGAAAAGAAGCATAACCGTAAACATTTAGTTCAGACGATCACCAGCCATCTGCTCTCAACGTCAAAACATCGTCAAAACGCGTTTGAGAACTGCTGGGGATGACTCTATCGTCGTTCCTTGGAAGGCTTTGCAGGCAGCAAATCAGAGTCAGAGCATTACTCGGGAGTGATCAAGTGACCTCTGTTGGATAAAAACGTTTTTACTTCTGAGGGAACAATTGGAAGGTTCGATGTCATGGCATCTAGACACCCATCCCGCTCTCTTGGGAACTCCTCTACGTCCTTATCGCGAATCGGTCCCAGATCCGGTAATTCTCTACTCCAGTTCCAAACATCCAAACAACCTTCTTCAGCCCTATTGCCACCTCCTGACACCACACCGCGATGACCCCACCAGTTGAGATACCCAAGTCTAAAAGCGTGTCACATTTGCAAGGAAATGCTTGTTTGTTGTGTCGACTCCCTGGTCTTGGATATTGGGCAGGCTATTTCCGGCTACGGAGGGATCAGGAGCTGATGTTCGGCCGGAGTGACTGATCCATTGGGGATTGTCGAAATATAAACATGCAGAATACGAAGATCCGAATTAGAAAAGTGACACGCATAAGAAGAGTCGAAGGTCTAAATACCATCGAATGCCATTTATGCCTCCGATGCCACGCATGCTACGCTACCGCTATGCAGGGACATAACTATCTACATAAACGCCTGTTATCTTTTTCAGGCTCAAAGTATTCTCAAGGCTTCAATCCTTGCTCGCTCAACCATCTATCCATCCATGCATCTCTCATAAAGTTGATGCTCCTCAAAATACCAAGGGTATTGCACAAACTGGCTTCCGTCACTCGTAAAGTTCCCCAGCTTCTCTCTCCTTTTTCTGTATCCTCCCAACCAGGACATGCGAAAAATGCATTATGTACGGCCTATCTCGCGCTCGCCATCACCCCGCGGTAATATTCCAGACTCAGTCCAACTGTGTGCTTCAAATAATTGTCTTCTGTGAGTGGGAGACGGAGGATCTTGTGTAGATCGGATTTCTGTTCTCATGTCAGCCCGAGTCCTAGACGTGATAGTAAAATTGCCTCACCTTTCCCTTCTTCCCAATCACAACCACCGCCTTCGCAACGGCCTCACCAATTGTCGCAATTGCCACTCTCTCCATGAACGCAGGATGTCTCGACTCCTCAAGCACAGCCGGTAGTCCAGCAAGCAATCTTTGAAGCGTGAGAGAATTGACAGCCTGTCCTCGCTTCTCAGAGTCCAGCAGCTCAAGGAAATCCTGATAAATCTCACCACCAAGATGCCACTCTGAGATGATGTTCTCCTTGCCCTGGAAACCTGCGAGCAGAGTGCGAAGCGTATCGTAATCAAGCTCGATGATAGTCTTGGGCGCGACGTCCTTGGAGAAGGTACGGTGAGCTTCATTGAACGATCCAGCTTGGATCAGACACTCGACTTCTGCTCTTGGGTTCTTCTCCACGCTTCGCATGTACAATGCCTTAGCCTCCCAGACCCATTGTTCAGGAATCTTGTACTGCTGTGTCAAGGTCAAGAAGCTTTGGCTGTCCTCAGCCCCGATACGACCCGCATGATGAGCCAGGTGGTCCAGAAGAGCCTTTGCTCGTGCTTGCTCAGATGTCAGGTGGAGAAGGACGAAGACAGCATCGAGCCAGCTACCCTCGTTGGTAAGTTGAGCGGCGAAGGAAAGAGTGGCCCGATCAGCTGCATCTTCACCGTTCTCGTCCTCTGGTGTGTTGTAGCGAACCTGGCCAGAGGCAATCAGAGCTCGACTCAGTTGCCAGGAGAGGCGCGAGTCAAGTGGTGATAATTGAGAGTTCTCGGGACGCAGAACTTGCTCAACGTCAGTCTCATCGGATGTGTAAAGGCGCAAGAGACCCCAAAGCAGGTCTTGTCGGTCTTGAAGGGACGCATCGTCCCAGAGAGTCGGGATCTTCTGCTCGACGTACCAAGCCAGGGGCCGTGAAGTCTCCTTGTCTTGAGCGAGATCCGAAGCAAAAGATTCCACGGCAGTCTCAATACCTTCATGGGACGTGATGCCATACCAAAGTCTCAGGCCAAAAGCTTGTCTCCAGTCAAGGCCGAAGCGCTTCGAAATGATAAAAGAATCGATTCGGTCTTCGATCGCGCCCTTTGCTCCCTCGCAGACGCATACGTTTCCGGTCAGCATCTCGTAGATAGCTCTGATTGGCTGGCTGAACTCGGAAAGGATTCGAGACTTCTGCCATTCGTCCAGTTGCTCTCGCATATCCGCTCTCATGCTATCCTTGTTCCCAATGAGTGCAACAAGGGTTGCAAGATGAAAGTCACCGGCGGCAATGAGATGTCCGCAGGCATCAGCGACACGGTGACCAGAGAGAGCAGCGATAGCCTTCTCCTCGTTGGATCTGCCCATGGCAACATGTTTGGTGACCGCATCATCAACCAATTTCTGCCAGAATGCTGATAAGTTGTCCTTGCGTAGACGCTCATGGATGTTCTCTACTTGCTGCAGCTCTTCCGGAACAACAAGCTCGTCGAACAGGATGCTTGCAAGCTGCCACACGAGTCTCTCATGAGCCATCGCGGGGTCACGAGCAGTGCGATCATCGAGAAACTCATTGAAGGAGAAGTCTCCAGGCAAACTGGCAAACGGAACGTCATTGGATGTGTCATCAATGATAACCATGTTCTTATGCTTGGCAAGACGGTCTGCAGAGGCCTGTTCTGTATGAGTATGTCGATGGCAGGTAAGAACGGAGGCAACACTTACCTCGTTCGAGAACTTAGCAAATCTCACGTCTCTGCTCTCAGATACAATACCGCCTTTCTGAATAGTAAGAATGCCATCCTTCTCACGAGCACGACGAGACGGTCTCCCAAATGCCTTGGGGCTAGACGAAGCAGCATAGACCAAAGTACCGTCGGCGCCCCAGTTTGGTTTCATTGATTCGTGGAATGCGAGGTCGTGTTCATTCATGTTGGAAGTGTCATGATCGCCGTTCTTGGGTCTCTTTGCATATGGTAACTGCAACACAAAAGTCTTAGCGAATCTGTTTCTATTGTTTCCTACGTACATGAGCGGGCGCAACGGACGGCCCTTATCTTCTCATTCCCCGAAAATGCATATCAAATGTGGGAAGGGACACCAACCTCGAAACCCTTAGACTTAGCAGAAGTCTTTGCAGTCTTGACCGGACTTGGTTGATTAAAGAGCGACTTCATCATATCGATGCTGTTTGTGAAACCCTGGGATGCAACTCGGTTTGCGACCGGATGAACTTCTGCATCAGGACGTGAATCGTTTCCATGAATGTCGATCAAGCTCTTGAGCAATGCTCGGTCCTGCTTCTGGGGACTGACTGTGGCCTTGAGCGCGTTTGCCCAATTATCGTCAGCTGCAAAGTTGAGTTTTGCTGGAGTTTCGGATTTCTTCGATGCTCTCAATCTTGCTCTTACCATCGCCCCAGGTGTTTCCGTAACCATATCCACATCTTGCGAGTCTTCATCAAGCTCCGCGGTATTGCCAGCCTCTGGATAAGAGCCCGCCATCTCCCGATCCAGAACACTGACAGATTCGTCCGGCTGAAAGTCGTTGTCTTGATCCATTGGCTCATCGACGCCGTTTTCAGACTGCGAACCCACGGAGCGCTCATCTAAAAAAGACTCCTGATCTTGCTCATCATACTCATCCTCCACTTCCTCGTCCTCATACATCTCTTGATCATCAAACGCGCCTGGGAGAGCCTTCCTCTTTCTAAATTGAAAGGTATCTTCGGGGTCAGACTCGGTCTGTGTCAGTTGAGATGTAGAGGCAAAGGACTCGTCGGGATAGCTTGGTCCAGGTGTGCGCTTCGGCGTAGGAGTATCAGGTGGCGCACTCAAAGTACTCTGCCCAAAGTTGCTCATGTCATCCGCCTCGTCGTCTTCGTCGTCAAGACCGTAAGTGGTGAAATGCTCAACCTTGAAGGTCCAGATTCCAGTGTTCGCATCGTAATTGATGAACTCGGTATCAGGAACTTTCATGAGACGGTCGATATGCTTCTTGAACCGAGCACCGGACTTCTCTCCAGTAGCAGATTTTCCATCCTTCTTGCGTGGCCAGGAGTTCTCCAATGAAATAGTCGATGGCACGTTCAGACCCTTGCCCATAGGTGGCTTCTTCGAAGGGTCTGCGTAAACAGTACAGCTTCGCATCGAAAATTGAACAAGGTTGCCCATGATGTCGTCAAGATTGATATTGGTGAGATCGACGGGAACATTGAACTGGACTTGGCCAATGCCGTATCTTCCGACAGTGAAGCCGCTGACCTTTGCTAGCTGGCTGCGATTCATTCGCTCGATTTCCTCTCGAGAGGGCTTCATCCAGTACTCCCCAGGTTCTTGGTCATCTTGAGAGATGATCTTAACCACGGCTCCGGGTTGCGATGGAGCAGCTGGCTCTTCCTCTCTGACAATTGCAAGCTGCTGGTTATTGTTGGTAACTTGCTCCATCTCAGGAGGGGATGACACGCCGTTGGCCTTGGTATCGTTAGATCCGGAACCGGGGCGAACGTTTTCATCATTGACATTGTTGACCTGCTTCAAAGGACTTGATGTTCCATTGAGGTTGGTATTGGCATCAAAAGAGACACGCTTCTTGAGAATCCCGCCAGGAGTCGAAGCTGGGGGTGGATTTGGAGTTGGGGGAGAGAACAGATCTGTACGCATTCCGCGGTTGATGTTCAACTTCTTCAAACTACCACCAGTGGACCCCAAACGCCCGGAAGTCGGGGTGACGGCGAAGGCACCCGAGGCGAGGATGCTATCGTCTCCTGTATTGAAGCTTCTGCGAAGGCTGCTGGTCGAGATGCTCTTGCTGAGGGTACGGCTAAAGGTGTTACCAGGAATCAAGCTTCCGCCGAAATTGCCCGGGGTGCTAGATGTGCTTGAAGCACTTCCAGGGGTACCGTAGGTACTGTAAGAAAATCCATAGCCTCCTCGCTTCTGAGGTGTTGAAAAACGAGACGTGCCATTGCTCAATTTGTACATTGGAAGTGCAGCTGGCTTTTTGGCTCTGACATTATTGGAAAGAGGTGTAGCAAGCGGACCAGGGTTAGCAACTTGAGTCGATGCCAAATCGCCGAACAAAGATGATGAGCCAAACGCGCTGGCGTCATTGATACTGGCAGTGAGTGACTGAGGTTGCTGATTTTGTTGCGAAGCGCCGAAAGAGGAACTGTTGCCAAACATACTGTTGCCTTGAGGCTGCTGCTGCTGTTGATTGTTAGTGCTGAGACTAAACGGACTTGACTGGTTGCCGCCAAAGATGCTGCCGCCTTGCTGCTGGTTGGGAGTCGGTCCAAACAGGGACTTTTGCTGAGTGTTGCCGAAGAGTCCTGTTCCAGTGTTGTTCTGTTGCTGATTCTGGTTCGCTCCCAAGCCAAAGAGGGTTGAGGTAGGTCCAGTATTGGTATTTGGTTGTTGAGCTCCGAACAGACCTCCAGTAGCTGGCTTTGCGCCAAAAATACCACCAGTATTCTGAGTATTGGCCCCACCAAAGGGGTTGGAAGTTGCTGCCGGTGCTCCAAATGCACTTGTGGTATTTGTAGTTGTTGAGGGGCCAAAGAGTGAAGGCTTCGCCGCATTGTTGTTGCCGAAGATGGAGCCTCCACTCTGTTGGTTATTTGTATTTTGGCCAAAGCCCCCAAAAGCATTGGTCGCGGCGGGTTGCTGAGTACCAAAACTTCCAGTAGATTGCTGTGTCTGGTTGTTGTTTCCGAAAAGACCACCACTATTCCCAAACCCGCTTGTAGCTGTGGTGCTACCAAAGCCTGTGCCTGTAGAAGCTGGCTGAGACGCGCCGAAGCTGAATCCAGCAGGCTTGTTGGCAGTATTTCCGAACAGGTTCGAGCCCGTGTTGGCGGTGTTATTCGATCCAAAGCCTCCAGTAGTAGCAGTAGACCCGAATCCACCAGCACCTGTGCCTGACCCGAAAAGTCCTCCACTTGGTTGTGTGGTAGTACCCGAGCCGAACGCACCACCAGCGGGCTTTGCACCGAAGAGATTGCTGGTATTCGAAGTGTTTCCGAAACCACCTGTCGCTGGCTGTGCCCCGAAACCCGAGGTCGGATTCCCTGCGCCAAACAAACTCGTACTTGTATTGGTGTTTGTAGATCCAAACCCGCCAGATGTCGTATTAGAGCCGAATCCTCCAAAGTTCGTTGAGCCGAAAGCTCCAGGTTGATTGCTGGAATTGCCATACTTTCGACCTTGGTTATAATCCGCCAATCTCAACTCTTCGGGAGAAAACTTCTGGTATGGTTGCTGGAAGCAGACACTTTGGTAAGAATTCTGCTGGTTGCTTGTGCTGTTCGGTTCCTTCTCAATGAATGGTTGGAATGGAACGGCGCCCGTACCCTGACACTCTCCGATAGCTCCTCCTAAAGCTGTGGACGCGGGTGCACCGAAAGCTCCTGTGGTCGCACCGCCGCCAAATGGCGAGCTTGTATTTCCACCGCCGAATGGGCTTGAAGTGTTGGTGGCACCGAAAGCTGGCTTATTTGCTGTGCTTCCGAACAGTCCACCACTCGTGTTGTTCGCTCCAAAGCCTGAGGTTGATGGCTGTGTCGAGCCGAACCCTCCAAATCCAGAAGAGGTTGCAGTAGTTGCATTGCTTCCGAATAAGCCGCCACCAGTGGTTGTAGTCGTGCTGCCGAAGCCGCCTGGCTTTGCGCCGAAGGCACTGGTAGTGTTGCTGCCAAAGCCACCTGTAATTCGATATGTTAGCTTCTTGCGCAAGTGCTGTAGAAAACGATGATGGGTCCAGAGATGATGGACCTTCCAAACTCGCCAGGCTAGCACGACGTCTGTCCATGACCAAAGTAGAGCGAATACTCTGCGATAAGAAGGAGGGCCAGGGCCAGAAGCCTTTTGAAGATGGACTAGAGCTTGCGACGTGCATTTTGAAAGAAACCATGCGACAACCAGCGACAGAGAAAGATCCAGAACTGGGATGCTTTATCGACGTACCTCCAGAGCCTCCGAAACCACTAGATGTGCCTCCAAAGAGTCCTCCACTTGTGGTATTGTTCGTGCTTCCAAAGCCGCCGGTGTTGGTAGAACCAAAGCCTGTGTCGCGAGAAGAAGGTTCGAGTAAGTGATGGGTTCGCGCTGACCTCCAAAGCTCCCCTCTAGGACATGCTCCGGGTCTAGTATATGCTGAGGGACAAAGAAGATAACCTACTTGAGTTGGTGTTCGTATTGTTGTTCGCTCCGAATCCTCCAAATGTATTTGTATTATTGTTCTGGCCAAACCCTCCAAACCCTCCGCCTGTCCCGAAAGACATCGCGAAAGGTGTGCTGGTGTGAGGTGGTGTGGTCTCTCTCTAAGATCGCGGGTGGTGAGGTTGGTGTGCTGTCTGTACAGAGGCGACGCGGAAAACGCGACGTGGAAAGAAGATTGCGCTCACTGTTGGAAAACAGGCGCAAACATGAGAATTGATTAAAGAGTGACAAGAATTATGGAGGTGGAAAGTGCGTGTAGAGTCGAGGGAAAAGGCACGATGTTGCGGACAAAAGATCTTTGTAGTATGAATTGCGCTCGAGAAGCTTTGGCGATGTTCAAGGTCGCGTAGCGCTAAAATCCCGGCTAGCCAATAAGCGGTGGTAATTTTTACGAATGACCAAAAGTACTGCTGCCTATGCGGATTTCACGGCACCGCCTACTTTTCCTCAAGGCCTGACTGGAGGATAAGGGGCGTTGGATGCATGTTCTGGACTCAGCACGCTGCGCTGTAATATACCTCTTCGCCACCGTAGAGAACCAGTTGCTGCCTGAGGGGATTTGGTTGGCTCTGAATACTTCTCGAGACTTTCTCACTTTATTTTTGTGTGAGGCTTTCTTGAGATGACTCCTTTTTGACGGCCACGAGAATCCTTCAGCTCTGAGCATTTCAAATCAACATTAAGGAGGTTAGGCTACGGGACGTTGCTGGGAGCGTTCCTATCCCCCTGGCTAAAGAACGGACTCTCAGCGATGGCTGGCTCTTCACTTGCCCTCTTGCATTAGTTGGGGGTTAGTAGAAGACGAGGCACCTCCGTATCTCAAGATTTTTGCCGAAGACAGGCTCTCACGTCGAAAATACAAGATATAATTGTTCAAAGTAGCAACGCAACCAAGAGTAAACGATTCGAGATGTGTTCGAGTCTATTATCACGTGAAACTCCTCTATCTGTAAGGTCCCGAATCATAAATACTACGTATATCAGCCCTGTCCAATCCATGAACCTTTCCCTCCGCCTACCTTGCCAATTCAGATAACCGCGACTCGCCAGCACGAAACTCGCACCAAAAAACACGTCCACCAACCCGGCCCGCTTCAACCACAACTTCTGCATCGCATTGCACAACATACCTTGTACCGCCTACTTCGTACACATAAACATCGCAATCGCAATCGCAATCGCAACATCGCATACAAAAACATTCTCACCCCATCCCATTGCGCTTCCCACCCACCTCCCGTCCCATCGCACTCTTCAACCTCAACTTCTCACTTCCCCACGCCCTCTGGACCTCTTCAGGGCCTGACATACAATGGCATCAACGACCTCACATCCTCCCTTCCCAAACCGTCCCTACAGCAGCACCCTCCACGGCAAGCTCCCCGACCGCAGCACCGGACCCAGCGCCTTCGGAAACACACACACTGCTGCTGCGCGCGAGAACGCACGTCTAGAGCGAGAGCGACAGGAAAGAGAGAGGAACTCACTGAATCTGAATCAGCAGATACCGACGGGGAACATGAATGGAGTGAGCGATGAGCAGAGGGAGGAGATTAATGAAGCTGTATGTTCGGTCCAAAGATCTTTCCAGCCTCCCACTCAACGTTAGGGTTATGATCATGGTTGTGGGATGTAGGAAAATAGGAGGAGAGTATGGGCAATGGAGTGAATATGTGCTGATATGATGCTGGAAACAGTTCGCACTCTTCGACCTCGACAAAGACCAAAGAATCGACTACCACGAATTCAAAGTTGCCCTCAAAGCTCTCGGCTTCGACCTCCCCAAACCCGAGATCCTCAACCTCCTCACAACCCACGGCATCCCCCCATCCACCTCGACCCACCCC
>AYLM01002930.1:0-19303 GCA_001625345.1 Cairneyella variabilis
GTCATCTGAGATTACCAAAATAACCCACGCATCAGCCCAACAACATACCTTCTTCGAAATCAACTATGGGCTTGAATTGCATTTATCATTTTTATTGTTGATGCGCATCGGAGTATGAATCAGGGATGCTCAAGTCGCGGCCATCCTGAAAGATCACAGCTCTTTCTTGATAGCTAAAGCTATAAGTTTGTTAGTTCTCAATCCCGAAGTTCTCTTTTCCATCTCATTCGTTATTGCTTGTCTTGTTGCATAAAAGATCTTGTGGCTCCTTTAAGATCCTGCTCGCTGCTGAAGCTTGGCTTAAAGTTGCACGGGAAGGATGCCGCGATAACGAAGGAATTGACGGGATGGAGGATAGCATTGGATTCTATCCCCTTTGTAAGATTCTATACATATTATCATTTCATAGCTGTTAATTATTCAGCTCAATTGGGGAATCTATTCCGAACCGAAAAGTTACACAACGCCGCTGCAGAGGCCCGCACCCCTTGAACTCCAGATCAATATACATAACCTAGCCCCCATTGTGATTCGACCTGAGCCGCACAAACACCCCTTAGCCATACCTTACCATCTATACCCACAGCCAGCCTCCACGAGTCCGTGAATTCCGCGCCCATTTTATCGTGAGATGGTCGTGTAAGTAGTTATTGATGGAACACCCTTTTCGGTATTGGTCCTAGCCAGAAGAAGAATAAAAACATATGACTGAGCCCTGTGTCTGGGCAATACCGTCACATGGAAATGGGTTGTGGGCGACCTCCCCTTACTGATTCTCTGCAAACGTTGCGTGATATCGAATTGACTTTTCAAGGCTGCGATCCTGCCCGAGGCAAACGTCAATTCGGCCGACCATTAGTCAAGTTGTATCCGCCGTTCTCTAGCATTTGTTGTGGAACCTGTCCAGTTAAACGGTTGTATCGAAATAACGAATCGGCATTCATATGCGCCAGCTTGGTCTCGACGCCTACTTCCTCTTGCATGGGGAAGCCTTTCGGAGGAATCCGGCAGAGTGAGGAATCAATGAATGTCTCCGACCGAGCTATCGCAACCATGAGTACAAGTAACTTGTTTTGAAGGATTCATTGACTTCTTACCTTGGCTGACTTCTGAGTTTCGCTCATCGTCATCATCGTGTTGCTCTTCGTTTTCTTCATCGCTCTTTTGGCAATGGGTCCCGAGCAGACAGTCGCTCGAAAGTTGGTCATCGGGAACCACAAGAAAGCAAGTGTTGTATGATTTTGATTCGTCCCCCAGAACCCAGGTCAAGTGGACTCTTTTATCCTCAACAAGGAGATTGTAACGCTCGATAATCTTCTGCGATATGAATGTTTCTCTTCGCATCCCGTACAAGCCTCTCATCCCTTTCCAAATGTTCGACTTCTCGAGGTGTATCGAAATAGAGACGCGATGGGTTTTCTGCGGATAGTTAGCACCGCACCGAGGGGTATTCAAGGGACAGGGTTGTTCGTTACCTCTGGATCCTCCACAGGAATGATCGGTCTATCTTCAGTTCCTGATCCCTCCATAGAAGATGACCTGTTCGACTCTCGGTGACCGCCATTCTTCGCACTGTCGGGTGGGCTCGGTGGCGCTTCTGTGTCGTTGAGTGCATTGGTATGTGTCACCCAGAATTCGAATATTATATCCTTGTGCTTCTCAAGAGACTCTCTTGTAAGGAGCGGGGAGCGTTGCACGATCCGGTCGATGATGTGCGACACGCTAGGGCACTTCTTTCGCTCCTGTGCTGTTGCTCTCACTGCTCCATCTAGGTACTGGAGAGTCGCCGGATCCAGAGAACTCATTGGGCCCTCCCCTTTTCGTGTCGCGAAACAATGTTCATCGATTCAGCTGAGACATGGGATTGTGATCAAAGTATCGCGAGGCTAGCCGTATATCGCAAAAGAGAGATGGCGCATGGCGACTTGGAGTCCCAAAGTGCGTCGATTGTCCGAGATGAGCTGGTTACGGGTTGCTGTGTTTGCGACAGGAGAGAATAGCGACGTCTGGGGATAGTGGTGTGTGGTGCTTGAGATGTCAATGGGAGCCTGACTCTATGTTTCTGCGACCCTGAAGGAGCATGGGCGGCTTTTTGCGGGGCATGTTTGGGAATTTGGTGTGGGGATACCGACTACGAATCTTAACAGCAGCCCTTCTATTCCCACTCCTACCCCCTCTAACCAATTATCGTAGACTCGCTAAGTAATATCGATCGTTTGTTAGAGAGTAGGTGAACAGATAGCTAGGACACTTTGTCACCTGCTCGAGTTCGGAATTCTTCCTTTTCCTCCCCCAAAACCCCGCCCCTGCACGGCCCTGATCCACAGCCTCAGCCCTGTTCTCGCCACTGAGGCTACCGTAAGCCAGCCAATCCATCAATGGTGAGCGTGCCTGTCAATCTACTCCGGGCACGGCCCATGTTATGTTCATCCATTTCTCAAGGATGGCATGATTCCAATCATGGACCTACTCTGGAGACGAGAGCGGATAGGGCAATGTGAATGAGTATCAATTGGAATGCCCACAACAGTATGATATCCCTCGGAAGACACTCAATTGAAGCAATGGGGGCTCAAATCGCGTCGAAATTGATCGGCATCCGAAGGCAACGAAATTTCAACACAACCAACCAAAATTGCCATTGGTTTGGATCTTCTCAGAGCGCACCAAACTGTCAAAGATTTAGAATTGGCTAAAGCCGCAAAGTCCACTGATTGGAGGCCTCGATGTCAATCACGGACGCTCTGAAGTTGCGCGCCGACAGTGCTTGAAAAGACAAGTTACCAGACCCACTCACCCTTACAGTCCTCCATCTCCAAGAAACCACTTGGTGTGGAACATGCAACTGTTCTTTAGCTATCAACGGTCTGGGAGAAATTATTTAGACACGATTTTCAATGCCACAACAGCAGTTCCAGGCAATGTTTGCCCAGCAGTTTGTATCAAGACACAGATTCCACAGGCCCGTGTGCTTCTTCCCTGTGGTATTCAACTCCGCCCAGACTGCCCAGTCTCGGAGCACCCAGCTCGGCTTTCTGAGGTAGTTTTATTCTTCGCATCTAGGTCCGCTTTTGACTTTTGCTTTTGCTTTTCCGCAAGCCTCTTAAGCTCTTGTTGCTTCGCAAGTTCTGACGCTTGTGCTTCGTTCTTAGCTCGATTTTGTTCTATGATCGAGTTTTCTGCGTTCTGCGATTAAAGAGTGGCAGTCAGCTATCAACTTTGCGATTCAGCAGTGGAACGCTGACTTACACAGGCTTCAAGTTGGACGAGAACAGCGTTGGGGTCTAGCACCTTCGTCGTTAAGCAGTCGCCAGCCTCATCCGAGTTGAGAATATTCCAACCGAAAAGCACATCAAATGGCGCAGTCTCCCTAGCGACGCGGAAGCTAGCCTCGTGGGATTTGGCGCTCCCTGCTCCACACCAAGTGATATCTACAACACCGTCGGATTGAAGATGCACGCCATTGAAATCGGTATAGTGGATAGTCTGCCCATACCTTGGTCGAAAGGAACCTCGTTCAATAATGCGTTGGGAAATCCAGTTACCTGATGTGCCCGTATCCAAGAAAGCAATGACTGGAAGCCAGGTTGTTCTGCTCTCGGAGTATATCTCAACCTTCTGGCTCCTGGGAATCTTTCGTGCAGATGGGCTTTGCAGCGGGACATCTATTAAGTCGGTAGCAAGTTGCTGCTTCATTCAGTCTTGACCACCGAAGAAGAAACAACGCAGAAAATTCGAGGGTTGCTTACGACATGGAGTGGACGCGTGGCAGTCTCTGTTCTCTCACTCGACTCTTGATTAGAGTTGCTCCCATATAAGACAGTCCCTTCTTGAGCTCTCGGCGACATAGGATCTTCAGACTTTTGCTTCGCTTTCTGACGTTTGGCCTCCTTTCTCTTGCGTTCTTTCTTCACGAGCGTCTCGATATCTTGGGTCTGCGTATAGAGAAAAGCGAGGCCCTCCAAGGGTTTGGTCGCGTCCTTTAGCTTCCGCAGTCTCCTTTCTTCCTCCGGGGTCAACTCATCATCTGTGACTTCATCGTCGGACATCACGACTGACTTGAATTTTCTTAATGTTGAAGGTAGTGTATCTCGTGAGAAGTATTTTGTTGGCCTAAAGTCGAGATACAAAGAGACTGTCACAGTATCAGGAATTTCATTAGATTTTTCGATTTTTGCGCTCCCAGAGATCATTTGAAGCCTTTCGCTGACAAGAAGGCTGAAAGATCGATACCACAAAAGTACTCCCGGTGGAAGAAGGACCCTCGATATATTGTTGGGTAGCAGTGCCGCCAGCGGAAATTTGCGCAATCCTCGATGACTATTCGTTGATTGTGGGCGATTGAGGAAAGGCAGCATACTTGGGACCAATAACTCCTCGCATTTACGTTCTAGCACAAAGATAGTAGAGGGTTGGCAGTGGTTGATGCATCGCCACGTTATCTGCCAAAGTGAGGCTGTGTCCGCCTAGGATAAAGCCTGGTTTGCGTTACTTGTGCTACATGAACTTTGAAAATCTGAGAGGAAAGGAGGCAACTACTGGAGCCTTGAGACCAACTGTGATCCACTTACTAACCATTGATAAGGGTCTACTTTCTCCGCACACGGGGATTGAAATGTGTCAAAGGTTCCGAACTGCAGAGCCTCATCACCCAACTAAAGCGCATAAGTCTCTCTCCTCCCTCGAGCCCAAAATGACGGACGGATATGCCAAAATTGCAGATTTCATGGGCAGACATGCTGAACTTGGTATATTCCGAGGGTTTGATGCCCTAAACATGCAGAGTCTGCTTTACCAACAAGCAGAGATCACTTGGTTGGAACAAGAACTCAAGAGTCTTGCGGAAGGCAACCGAGAACATCCAAGCTATTTATACCATTCCAAAGACTGGTGGTCACTGGCCCACTCGGAAGACGAGGTGGGAAAGGGACAATGGAAAATAGCGGAACAAATTCAAGCAAAGTTGGAAAAATATAGTACGCTTTAAACTCCCCCGCCAAGCATGCGAAGATTGTTACTAAGATAAACGCGTTGTGATTGGATAGTCACCACAGTTGCGCAGCTGGCGTACATAGCAAGGCTACCAAAGCCAAACTCATACGATTTGCAATTTCTTCGGAACTGGCTTCAAAGACCCAACATGGGGGACTTTCCCCTTCTTGGTCGTGATCGAAATTCGTGGGCCGAAGAAAATGAAAAAGATCTCATCGCTCTCTGCGCAAGGCACGGGGACGACATGTTTTCGAAATGGTTCACAAATACCGTTATTCCATGGTTCCACAATCTTGCTTGGAAGAGATTCAAGGTTAAAACTGCTCACTATCGCAAACCCATCGATGTTGTTCCTCGTTCTAATGATTCCAGCAGAAGCCACTTCCTAGCGAACCCCTCGCGGAAATATCACAATACTCAGAATCGCACCTACAGACAGGAATCTCTATTCTGGCTACTATAATAGCATCTTTACTTCCTCTTGGCTCAATCATTGTGCTCAATATTGTGTCGTCCCTCAATGTTCGGCTCGGAATAATTACTGTGTTCACCGCACTGTTTGCATTTGTCCTAGCCTTGCTCACGCACGGGAGAAGAATCGAGATCTTCGCTGCTACGTCAACGTAGGTATCTTGTTTATATATTGCGACCGGTGATGCAACTGGTGCTGATAGATGTAGATTTGCTGCGGTGCAAGTTGTGTTCGTTGCGGGAGGAAATGCGAATGGGTATCCGTGTTCGTGTTGAAGATTTAAAAGCATCTGTGGGAAAGTGTTAGGTACTTAAGGCGAGAGAGAGGTCACGCGTGTTGCGGCTTGGCGAGCACGCAAATGCCTTTAGGATTCAGGGGGTGTAGGTTGAATAACATCTGACTCCAATACCTAGTGTTTGGGACGATCTCCGAATGCCAAGGGCCCCCACTCTCCCACATGCGAGTTGATCCCCACGATGGAGCACCGATTAAGGTAAACAGTCACGCGCCCTTACTCCTGCATGCAGCAGTCCGCAATCCCGTGATTTGTCTACTCCTCAGCAAAAGCCCCTCCAGATGATATTTCTTCCACGTTAAATCACTTCACTAGACCAAGAAAGACAAAGCCACGGCAACAACAGGACGTCGAAACTCACTCTACACCAATGCCCTCGCACGCTCCTACATCACCTCAAAACCCCCAGATAACTCAACAGAGACAAAGAACTTCTACGCACACCTCCCAGACTTCAAACCCTCGCCTCTCATTCCCTTTCTTCTCTCGCCAAGGAACTAGGTATCAAAAACGTATTTGTGAAAGCAGAGTTCGATAGACTCGGGTTACCGAGTTTCAAAATGCTGGGTGCGAGCTGGGCCGTTCGGCAAGCACTGATTCAAAGGTGTGGTCTGGCCTCTTCATCTGGACTTGAGGATCTGAAGCGGGGTGTTAGCGAGATGGGAGTGAAGTTATGTGTGGCGACGGATGGGGATCATGGACGTGCAGTGGCGAGGATGGGGAGGTTATTGGATGTTAAGGAGGGAACGAGGAGTTTTGTTCCAAGGGGAGTTGGGGAAGGGTGTTGGAACCTTATAAAGCCTTAAGCCCTATAAGTACAGGCTCCATATCCACTGTAAATAGTTAGTTCAAATCAAGTCGTTGCTTGCACCCTATATCCCCTGAATCTGCAACAGTCAAAACCAAGGAAGCACCCCTTCATTGCAGTTGAGCCTGGTGAAACACTTTCACAATACCACCGAGTGCTGAATAGGCGGCAAACTCTCGTGGCACGACTCCCTGCTTTAGCATAGAGATGACACTAGTTTGCGAAGTGAAAGTAGCATTTTAAAGCCTGCGCGAAGGAGTATATAATTGCAACCCCTCCTAAGAATGTTTCCCTTAAGCCGATCTGGACGAACTTTGAGCCTTGCTCTGCCGGAAGGATAAACCGACAAGTTTGGGCTACAGATTCTTTGAGCTAGATCACTTGCAATGGCTCCTATATGCAGAAACAGTATGCTGCGGTCTTTGAAGTCAATAGTGTAGGAGGTAGGTCAGAGAGAAACGATTGATCAGAGGAGAACCGTCATCGAACACTAGACTATCGCGGAACTTTCAACAAACGTCGAATTCAGCTAAAGGTTGATCTTAGCCGAACAGAAGTGGGACAAACGTTGACAGGAAGCAAGTCAAAGTCTGAACGCAGGCGGATCAAGGGGAGGATCTCTGCAAGGGCATAAAAATCAATGTACCAACGAGTGGCAAGTGATGACGCAACTTCCCACAAGCGGAGAAGTTGCCACTGACGTTTGAATATCCTAGGATGATGTTGCTTTTCTTTTCTTTTTTTTTTAAAAAAAAGAAAAGAAAAAAGAGTTACTTGGTGTGGAGAGGAGCCTAGCGAGAGATAGTCTACCCTATCTGAGATAGGTAGAAGGTTGATAGTGATGTATGTGTTCAGTGTGGACTTTCTAGTAAAGACAAGCGGAGTTTGCTGTGACGAACTTAGGCTCAGCTTTGTCAATAAATAGCTTTACTCATACTGAACGAGGTAGCGTAATGGAGCGTTTGAGACAGAAGTCTTGTATTCTTACCTGAGCGTCCTGAATCAAGAGAGATTCTTTATATCGAGTTGAATTATATGTCAAATACCTCACCTTACAAATGAACATGTCAGTGGAAGCCCATTACTCCAATAATTAGTGGCAGAGCATTGAAAACTCGAATCGCATAAGTTAAGCAAAGTTGTCCTTGAACTCGGGTTGCAAAGAGGGAAATAGTGAGATAAGATAATTAGTATCCTTGTGCAAATAGAGTTTACCCCGAAATCGATCGAGATTTGACGTAAAATAAAAATTACAATGGCGAAGTTTCGTGCTGGACGGAAACGGGTTTGCGAGTTTGATTTGGGAAAGAGTATTGGCAGGAGCTAGTAACTTCTGTAGAAAAAGTCTTCGAGCTGAATCTTTTGGAGCACAAACTAGCTCCCCAAAAAGGAATGAAGTACAATCAATCTCAGGATCGGTAATTAATTACCTCTTGAATGTTGAGTTCAAAAGATGTGTCGAGTCACGTGGAAGTTCGTTGCTACGGGCAACGTCGGATTTGTGTTCCCAAAATATCAAAGCTTCCAACTTCAACGCCTGATGCGACCAAACACCAACGAATCGTGAACAGAGTGCAAGTGGCCCTGTTAAGTCCCAAATTTCGCGTTGAATTTCTTGTTCCTTTATTTTGCATTATCTCCTTAATTGGCCCACAATGTCTGTTCGAGGTATGCAATTCTTTCGTCGCAATTGAGCTCAGCTAATATTCCCAGTTGTTGCGAGGATACGACCCCTCCTCGACAAGGAGCTGGACAAGGACACGATTGTGCGCGCAGAGAGCAGCCAAGATGGAAAGCCAATGAACATTGTGCGGATACCGAATCCCAAGAACGAGGCAGAGGAGTTTAGTTTTACCTTCAATGGCGTTTATGACATGGGAACAACACAAGAGGAACTTTTCACGAATGAGGGTAGGAATAGTGATACCTTGTCAATTGGGGGGCGCTGACGAAAATCAAGTTGCACCACATCTGAAGTCGCTCTTTCAGGGTTTGGATGTTACGATATTTGCTTATGGCGTTACTGGAACTGGAAAGACGCATACAATGAGAGGAGGATTGAAGCTGGCGGAGCGAGGAGTGATCCCTCGGTTGCTAAGTGGCATATACCGACGTGGCAAGAAAGTTACTAAGGACTCTGGCGGTGAGACGACAGTCACTGTGACCCTTTCATACTACGAAATATATAACGACAAAGTTTACGACCTCTTCGAAACACCGGAAAAGCGTTCCCTGGCAGGCCTACCTCTGCGAGAGAAGGACGGAAAGACTGTGGTGGTGGGACTGTCCGAGCATGCTTGTGAGGATTTGAAAGAGTTCGAAAGGCTGTATATCGAGGCGAACAACAATCGAAGCACAGCAGGAACTAAGCTTAACGCCCAAAGCAGTCGAAGCCATGCCATTCTGTGTGTCAAGGTCATTCAGACCAATGGAGACGAAACACTAATTAGCACGGCATCCGCTATTGATCTGGCTGGCTCAGAGGACAATCGGCGAACAGAGAACAACAAGGAGAGAATGGTGGAGTCGGCGAGTATAAACAAGAGCTTGTTCGTACTGAGTTCATGCATTGATGCTATTGGACGTGGCGACAAGCGCATACCCTTCAGAGAGAGCAAGATGACGAGGATTCTCTCTCTCGGACAGAACAATGGGATAACCATCATGATTCTGAACCTTGCACCTCTTCGATCTTATCACCTCGACACTCTCTCGAGTTTAAACGTCAGCTCAAGAGCAAAGCGGATAGAGGTTCGAGAGATTGAGAATGAGGTCGTGTTCACTCAACCACCTAGGAAGACGGCGCCATTAGTTGGATCCTCCATCCAGCGCCAGCCATTACGGCCTCTGGCGAACGCTCACAATACTCACGTCACTGCGGCATCTCAGAAAGGTGACAAACCAGCTAAGGCATTCTCAGTCTATTCAGACAAGAACAAGCCATCAGGCCTACGATCATCTGGTGCTGCGCCTCAAACCGTCCGGAGAACCAACTCTACGAACAAGAGACCTTCAGATTTATCGCTTAACTCTGCACGTCCGACAAAGATGGCTCGACCCAATCCCACAGGAATGAGACCAAGCGCAGATTTATCAGCAGCTAAGATTGAGGAGATGATCGAACGGAAGGTTCAGGAGGCTTTGGCAAATCGGGTGATGGACAACCCCTCGGTCAAACCTCCTACAGAGATTAGCGAGGCTGTTCAGCGTCGTCTTGAGGCTTTGGAGAAGAAGATCGAGAGTGGAGAGGCGGAGGAAGCCAGAGCAGAAGGGTTGCGCTTTTTGCTCATGGCAAAGCAGCACAAGGAACGAGGAGAGGATGCGAGTGCGTTGAAGATGTATGAACTTGCTGTTCCATTCTTCCCAGGACAAGAGAAGCTGCAAAAGAAGATCGACAATCTGAGAGCGAAGATTCAAGCGAAGAGGGATGAGGCAGCAGCCGCAGCGAAGGCAACAGTTTCTGCAGAAGTCGCGAAGAGAATGGCTCCAGCAACGGCACCAATTTCTCAGCTTCCATCACCGCCAACATCTTTTGAGCGATACTCAGAGGAGCCGGAACCTAAACCACGGAAGAAGAAGACGATCGAGGATGACGATGAAGATTTCAATGGCTCGGCTTTCCAAGCGGAAGAGTACGAAGATGATGACAGCTTCTCCCACAAGGCTTCTAAGGCCAAGAAGTCTAAAGCCAAGTCTGCCAAGTCCGCTCTTCAGATCTTCGCAGACAATGCAGATGCAGACGTCATGATTCCTCCGACACCTCGCACACGCCATCTCCTGGACATCGTCAACTCCCGGGACATGGC
This sequence comes from Cairneyella variabilis, assembly GCA_001625345.1. Lineage (NCBI taxonomy): Eukaryota > Fungi > Ascomycota > Leotiomycetes > Helotiales > Cairneyella > Cairneyella variabilis. Next base: position 10,374 of record AYLM01002930.1, read on the forward strand.
GTTGATCAAAGGCTTAAGCGGTGTGGGAGCAAAAAAGGCCCGAGATCTCGTCGAGTTCCTAGAATTGCAGAATGAGGACGAGGGCGGCAACATTCGGACATTACAGCAACTGATCGCGGTTCCTGGCCTGGGAAAGAAGACTGTGGAGCGTGCATACGAAGGAATTAGTGTTATGCTTGAGTGAGCGAGCATTGATGTACAGTAGAGATAGGGAGCGGCTGGTTCTTGTATGGAGTTACGGCATGCATTGTTGGAGTTTCTAGTGTTTTGTTTTCCCGGAATTGGATATATGCCATGCCAAACCGACATGCTGTTTTGTCCTTGGGGTGTTCGGGGTATTAAAGACCTGTTATTATTGAATACTTCATCGGCCCTTCTTTTTCTCCGATTACCGTCTGTTTATGCGCGCTCAGTGAGCAATCAAGTGAGTGAAAAGACGACCGGCAACGAGGCCCGTGCTGCGAAATGCTCTCTATTCCTCTCCATTTATGGCATGAGCCAAGTCTCTCGTGATCATCGAGATTTATTTCAAAACATATATGCTAGACACAACAGTCTCCAGCCCATCGGACAAGTACCATGGCTTGCTTTGACATCTTCAGCCCTCCCGCGAGCCGCAATATCAAATGACGAAACTAACTCAAAAGACTCAAGTTGAAATAAAAAAAATCGATAGCTTTATCAGATCATCTCGGCCCTTCGCCGCCACAATCTAACTAGCTTCAATAATGCCCTTCAAAACGGCAAGAAACTATTCACACGGCAGAGACGCCTCAAAAAGCAGCAACGAATCTATTCTACTTCCAAATTCTAAGCTAAAGTGATCGTTTTGCGAACAATCCTCTTGGCAGCTTCGGGATTTTGTATTCATGAAATAAGGCTACCTCAAATGTCTGAGCTAAAGTAGTTGAAATGCTTGTCTGTCGGGACATGTTCCTCGCCCTTTAGCGAGGCGAGAGAAGGGGCTAAAGTAATAAATTCCCAGATGCTGGGGACTGTTGGAAGAGTTCCTTCTGACTTTTAATACATAGTCGGTGAACCACGGATTGCGAAATCATCTAGAAAAGTTTTACACAAGATGAACAGACAGGTAGCAGATACTCAATTATCTAGGTGATCAGATGCCGAGAAGCTTAGAAGCAGCTTGTGTTTGACGGTGGCTTAAGCAAACTAAGAGCAGTAGCTCTCCACGTGGTGACCTATTTGAGTGTCTAGGAATTCACATCTGAAATCCTAAAACCCAGTGAGAAAACGTTTTGAGGCCAAGGTGCATATAAGTATAATCGAACAACGTCACACCGCGAGGTCCCTCGTAAGTCCCGAACGGCAGTCTAGCTGAAGCGATGTGGACGTCTTCAAAAGCTCAATAGAGTGTCTAGATGTGGCTTGTGCAATATCGAGAACATGTGGACTGTGCTCACCTGGTTGAAATTTTATTTCCTTACGGAATTGTCAGAGTGACGAATGCTCGAACGAAGATACTTCGCGTCTAGAGGCGAAGCGGGATGATTGGGCTATCACTGAAAGGGAAACTCGGCTCGAGAATTGGCGAAGACGCCTGAAAGCTTGAGGCTCAAGGATATTCTTCGTATCTGTGCTGGTATCTTTGAATTTCAGTGTTCCTCCTTATGAAGTTTGATTTACTCGATCGCGGACGCCGAAAATGTACGGAGTAACACGAGCGTCGGAGATAACGGAGGAGGGAAGGCTGGAATTGCTGCTTTATCTTTACATCCATCATGGCAAGCCATCTGTTTTCTCATTACCGCATTCTAGTGCAGATAAGGTGTCTCATCTGCAAAACATCAATGGCGCAAAATTTTCATAGAACTGCATGTGATGTTCCAGAATCACGTGACTATTCTCGTCTACAGCCCCTGAATCAGTTGCCTTTCGGAGCGCGCGATAGACTAGTCAATCACTAATTTCAACTTCGTCCTATATACACCGCTTAGACGGTCTACTCAGGGATCTCATGTCTACATTAACTTTTTCTCCAAAAAGGATGGAGATCAGAGGTCGGTATTTGAGATTCGAAATGCAAAAATGCCTCAATCACGGATGTTAACAACCTTTTTTCACTCCTACGATTCGAACATCTCAGGACATCACCGAGCATCAAGCCCTTGTACCTTCACTACAATCTATTCCAAATCGGACGGTCTTTCCAGACCGCAAGTCCAGCACATCTGATAGAATGCGGCCAAGTGTCGATCCCCCACTAAACCCTGTCTGCTCGTCATCGCCGTCGATCCCTTCTCCATCCCAAAGTTCAAACGCTGAAATCTGGCCCTATCGTGCGAGGAGATCCCTTTCATTTCCCCGCGCAGATCATCGCCAGAGCTGTGGCTCTTCTGTGGCTCGTGGAAACCTTCACACTCTGGCACCGATGGCGCATCCTGGCTTCGCGCTCTCTTTCGCCAGTGCTGAACCTCAGAATGCGTTAGTTGCTGCACCACTACAGTAGGCGGCAAGCGTGCCGCGATCACAGCACATATCGAGGCTCCTCTCCCTCACAGCCACAGATAGCACGTGGATATAGTGTTAGTCCTCGCTGCTTGACCGAAGCGTGCGAGGGGGGGACCGTCAGAATCTAATCCCTCGCTCCAGGCTACTGTGCCACACCTACTCTTCACCCCACTCGATCTTGAGGACGTCAAGCCTCACGCTATGCCGCTGTTTTGCGGTGTGGGCATGCAGCAGAGCTGCACCTCCTCACATGCCATGCCCTCGGGGCCCGGCAAGCATTGGAACGCTGCAATGCGGTGCGTTGGCAATCCGTCACCAGTAGCGCCCCTCCTTTCCGCAGCTCCAGCGAGTGGGGTCGAGATTCTTAATCAGATCCTTGGCCAGCTGGACTGCGGAGTGATGCGTGCCTGACAGCCTTCCTGGTCCCGTGGAATGTTTGGTACGCAGGGCCTAGTCGGTGCATGCAGAGATTCTCATCTCGAGAAAAGCAGCGGGAGAGACTGTACTCCCTTCCGTACCGTGGTGAGTGGCCACTTCGTCTAATCCAACGTCTACCTATCGTTAGCAGCAAGAGCACCGTTCTTTGAACGAGCGGTGTCCGCGGCCGCCAGTCTCGACGTTGGAAACAACGGACAACGAACGCCAACCGTGATTAGAGAAGCAACGGCAACTCGAAACGGTGACATGTTCTCTTTGCTTGGGGATTTAGGCGTGGCTTGATCCCGTTCGTATGAGCACCGGCCGCCCGATTGGTTCCGTAGATTCGGAATGGCTTCGTGTTTTCTGACGAGTACCTTGCCACATCTAACTGTATAGAGGCACACGGGTGCAGATCCTGTGGCTGAGGCCCGCGATCTGTGCTGATCAGTGGTGTTGTTTTGGAGTCATAGTTTGTGCACCGGCGATCTATCAGGTACCCCTCTATCAAAGTTATCTTTAGATGTATTCGTTTGGGAGTCCAGAACGGTCTTGAGAGCCATTGCAGAAGAGGAGAGTGCAAAATCCATGGGAAGCTGAATACGAATGTGAGGCAGCTGCTACTTAGGCGCAGAAATTAAATTGGAAAGGGATAGTCTGCGTTCTAATTTAGTCATGCTGCTGTTTGATGTTTCTAACGTACAATCCATTTCATTAGTAGCCGCGACGTTGTCACTTAGCCCCTTTTTTGGTACCTCGATCGAGCCGAGAACCATTAGCTTCCCACGTGAAGATGTTGTATCAGCCACCTTACTCAGCTAGAGCCGTGTACTGAAGGCGGAAAGTGTACAGAGAGGTATTGACAGCTGGGGTAAGATGAAATGGTAGTTCACTGGTGGAGGTGAGGTGCATGTCACTGCTGCCTCGCTCGAGATGAGAGATGAGGGCGTGAATATTGTAGCATTGATGTGTATTGCGAGGGCAAATTTGCCCCTTCTCAATCCCTTCCCTTGCTCAGCCGTAGCTGGAAGCTGAAAGACGCCAATATGCGCCTTGAGCCTCCAACGGCCTCTGTAGGACCGCTTCAAACATCCAAAAAGAAATCTTCGTATGCTTCGTAGCTCCCATATACAATCTTCCAAATAAAATGGTGTACGAGGCTCCATTTCCCGAGCCAGAAAATGAATGTGCAGCCAAACGTGGCCAAAAATATGTATGAGAAAAGGGAACAGAACAAGAAAAGTCTGCGTAGTGTCCCAAGAAGCCAACAAATCGTTCTTGCCCTTAGATTTCTGGCAGCCAGCCGCGTCCTCAATCTGCTTTCGCCTTCCAAATGCATGACCTCTACATGAATATTTGTTGAGACGATAGTAATGATGTTGTGTTCCGCAGATGGGAACTGGTATCTCAGAAAGCAACGTGACGCCATTCAATCAGTCCGCCCATCCTTTAGGCCAGTACATGACAGTTCCATAAAAATTACATGGCCGCAGCAAAAGGGTCGTAGGGTATAGTATAAAGAAATTATAGAGAAAAAGTTGGGTATTAAAACATTAGGCGAAGTTCGTATCCTTCGGTTTGAACGACATTCTGGGTGCCGCTCACGGTGTTGCTATCGACAACGACGTCGACGGACATCTCCCATTCGCGCTTGGTAGGAGGTGGATTGCGGACCTCTGCGATCTCCATGATCAGGTCCTGCCCCTCGGCGAGCTCACGAATAACGTCATCGTCGACTTCGACTTGGAGACCTCGATCCAGGACGCGGAGACATCGCAGAACTTTCGTGGGTTCGATGTTCCACTTTTGAGCTATGCTGTTCGTGAAATCCTTCAATGTCCGCTGCATGAGGTAAACAGCTCGATAGTATCCAGACTTGTCAGGTTGCGCGGAGTCGCGCTGTTGAATGTAGAAGCACGCAACTGGCTTGACAACCCGGTCAACGGGTGGCTTGTAGGAAGAGTCGACTCCTAGAGCTTCGATCCATCCACTTAAGTTCCCTGTCTCGTCGGTCTTGGGAACCTTGGTGAGTTGGTCCGGAGGACTTGCTAGGTGTTGAGGATTTGACGATTGAACATCTGTTGGTGCCAGAGATTGGAAGTCGGACCACTGGGCAGGTGCGTTGGGCACTGAAGTCCCAGACATACCCTGAGAATGTAATGAGAGCGAGCTCGGAGATGGAGAAACAAGTGATGAACCGCCGGTTGTTGAGCTGCGGTCACTGCTTCTCTGTTGCCAGATAGCGCTGCCTCTCGAATCCACTTTCGTCAGATCTAGAGGCTCACCAGCCAGAGCCACTGGATGGAGATCTGGATCGTCTTGTTCAGAGCCACGCAAGTATAGGATGCTGACTGGTCGTGTGCTTGTGAACATATCTTGCATCGTCTGGAGTTTGTAATGGAGATCCTCCTCAAGCGGTGGACGCTGTCCTCCGGCAGAAGATGCTGATGACATGGACCATGTCCGCTTGTGCTTTTGAACCTTTCCAGGCCGTTGGCTTGGAGCTTTTATCGTGGAACCAGTCCGTTTTCGCTTGCCGAAATCTTTCATTCCAGTCTCAGCTTGAGCAATTTGCTGCTTAAGTTTATCGATGGTCTTCTTGACGTGCGCAACATCATTTGACAATTTGCGCTCAGCGCCGTGGTCTCTGAAGAGCTTGACTTTGCAGTATGCCACTTCGGAGAATTCAGGCACTGAATGAGGAGACCCGGTGGTTACGGTCTCTGTTTTGGCGCAGAAGCGTACAGGAATGCCTTTGACACCTTTCGAGTGACTGAAATCTGTCGACAGAAAGTTGAACCGGACTGCAATATTGCACTCTGCAGATCCATTGACGCCAGGAGTCCAGATCACTGAGAATCCATCGAAAGATGCTGTGTCTAATTCCACACGAGTCCTCTTGTCGTCACTGTCTGCAGGCTGATTTGCCTCAACATATTCCACAGCTTGAAGCTTGCCACCTCGTTGATGAGCTTCGTTGGTTCCTCGTCCTTCCTTCCAGAGTTGCCAGCAAGTCGCAGGCCTTTGCCGCTGCTGCTCGTCTTCGAAAGAGATGCGAACGAAGGTTCGGTACCGAGAACCCTGAGGCAGAGGTAATGTGGGCGCCGTGTCAACAATGGACACGGAATAAGCCTGGCCCTTATTCAGGTAGGTGACGGGAATCTCATCCGCGTGTTTAATCATGGCTGTTGGCGCATTTAACGTGACTTGGAAGCGGAACTTCTCTGCCGACGCAGGTATTGGAGCTGCCATGGACATGTCGTATTGTTGTGGTTGGAAGCTCATGACAGGAGAATGGTGTTGAAGCGTGGATTCCATAGATCCCATGCGGCCTTCATCGTCCATTGGCGAGCCATCATGATCCATGGTCTCGTAGCCGGTATCTTGGTGGACAAAAGTTGATGGAGCAAAACTCTGCTGCTGGTGTTGGTGGTGGTGCTGTTGCGGATGCATTCCATGTTGCTGTGGATGGCCGAATGGATTATAGTTGTGGAACTGAGGAGGCATGTGGTGACTGAACGCATGCATGTCCATCATCGAACCAGTTTGAAGAGCGTCCGCTGAGGTCGGCATGGAAAGCGGTGTCCCTAGTCCCATACCCATTCCCATTCCGGGTGTATGGAGATCTCCAGCTTGATTGTGGTACAGCGTATTCGTTCCTCCAGGCGTTGGGGTGTAATAGCCAGGCGGCTGGTTCGCAAAGGCGGAGAAAGCGAACGAGTTCGGGTCGAGGAGAGACGGTGTGAACCGCCATGGCTCATGTTGCGCTCTTGGAGTCGGGTCCAAATCTTTTATATCTTCGTGGCCTAGGCTATGGTGCCTGCAAAATAAGCATTAGTAAATTACTGGTCAAAGGTACTTTTGCGAGACATCCGCTCGCGCGGTGGTTGACTTTCGTCTCGCCCTCGATCGCCTAATTCCAACTCGAAGTAAACATAAAATCGGACCAAAGGTACGCACCTTTCTTGGTGGGGACCACCGGCGATTGCATCACCAAGATTGTTATTCCCAGCTCCGGATCCCGCAGACGAGGTCGCGACTCCTACTTCTGGGAAAGTTTGACGGAAATTGGCGATAAACTCGTCGCCGGGTTTTTGGGACGATGTCCTAGAACGTAGCAATTGTCAGTTATCCGCAATTTTCGAAAGCGCACAGGCTGCGAATGCCTTCGCGCCCACAGCATAACTTGCTGGAAGGAGTTATTTACCGATTTCGAAACATCTGGAATTATTGTGGGTGAGCTGATACAGCTCAGTCCTTCAACGTCGACAACTTGGGGACTTGGGTGTGGCTTGCGGCAGCCAGAGAAGTAAGACAGTGCGGTATATATGTTTGGGTTGTTGAAACTTTTTCGAATCATAGATATCCAGGAGTCTGGTATGACGTGGTTGAGAGTCGAGGTAGTAGCGAGCGTGATGGCACCTTTCTCTCTGGTGTGGTCTTGTACGTCTTGGGTTGTCAAGTGGCACGGCCTGATGTTATATGAAGACAACGGAGTAGAAGGGGAGAGCAATGACGGAAAGTTCCCCTCTGGGCATGGGAAGTCTTCAAATCGTCGACATGGGGGTCCACAGGCGCGTGAGGGCGAGAGACAAGCAGTGGGAAGTGCAGTTACGCAGGTGGGAAAGGTCGAATCGAGTGATTCAACTAGCGGTACCCACACAGGTAGGGAAGAGAAGACGACCGCTGTAGTGGACCTGCTGGGTCCCCCTCCCTGGCAATACAGTAATAGAAGGGGACGTTCGACTGGGTAGGCAGCTCAAGTGGTAGGGGGGTAGCTTAGGGAAGGGGGACCTCTGAAGGTGGGCAATGACAGGCAGAGCAGAGAGGGGCTGGACGTTTTGCGTGTCTGGCAGTGGCAGAAGAGTCACAGTCGGAAGCTGCAGCTAGCGGTTATAGAAGGAGTCGCAATGAAAAAGCGGCATCAACTGCTTCTGCGCAGGGTGAGCCACAGCACGTTTGAGGAAAGATCAGCGAAGTCGCCGTGGCGAACAACATCACGGCTATCCAGGGTCATGGAAAAAGAGATGCGATTTTACGAATGGCGTCGGGATAGGCCAGGACGGGCAAGGTGCCTGTTGGCCTGCTCGCTTCGGCGCTTCCTGTGCAATGGATGCCGGCGGCCCTCTGCGATTGTTCCCGTCAGCCGTAGTTCTACCAAAAGTCGCAATTGTGGAGAACCTATGAAGTACGGATGGAGCCAGCGATTGATTTTTGCACTCTCTACAAAAAGGTTACAGAAACATTTCATATCTAAAAATATCCCATTGGGCTCGAAATTTCACCACAAGCGTTACATGTTACCGCGGCTCTGAAAAGAAAATACCATATCACCAGTCAGGGCTTCCGGCTCGCTGGTCTTGAGACAGACTTTGCGCTCGGTCGTTGAACGGTACTGTACTCATATGGCAGGAAGTACCTCCGTCAGCCCTGACTAAATGCCCATGCCGGAATGGCATTGCAAAAAAGGGCCACAGTGATGCCATTTCCATCTCCCCCATCTTCGTCGCCCACGGCGTCCTCCCTGTACTTACTGTTTCCTTTATGGTTCAGCATCTATCCCATGTATTCAGTCGTACGACTCCCAGAGTCGAGGAAGACGAGTTCTTCACCACTGCTGGATTATCTACCGATCCCCTAGATAATCTTTTGGATTTGAGATACTTTGAAAGGGCCAGGATAGCACGGCTCATTACGGTAGCAAAGTTCCTATCTCTCCGAAGGTGGCGTATTTGTCCAATGGCTCTCTCTACGCAAAGCTGCAATCATCTCCTGATCCCTTCGAAGGATGGCCAGATTGCTCTCTTCATAGCACAGCCTCATTTCCCTCAAAAGAAAACTTTGCTCGAGCACCAAGGCGGTTGGTCTCTGAATTGACAGCATTCGGAACACACCCGCATTGGACTGATGACTATTCGACCATCTTCAAACTCTCACGCTCCAGCCACAAGATCGGCGTGCCACACCTCTTACGAGTAAAGATTCTCAGCGCTCGAAGAGACCCCCCCCCCCCTTCTTACCCTAAGACCAAGCCGCTCCAACAC
>AYLM01002931.1:0-34817 GCA_001625345.1 Cairneyella variabilis
TTGACTTCGTCAGTAGGAACAAAATATTGCCAAAATCAAAACTCGGAAATGAGGCGTTAAATGTCGCCTATCAATACCTGCCACTGACTTTGCGAGCCCAAGCGCCCCGCGTCATCTGGTCCACATTCATGCCGTTGCCGTCCTCTGCATGGGTTTCCCATATTATGTGCCGTCATAAAGCTTTTGGAAGAAGGGGAATACTCCAGGGCTCTCCTGACTCCCGTTATTGCTGTCGTTGGAATAGGCATGGACACGGAAAGTACCTCCGGATCAGCTCTAGCTCATAACTGTGTTTGCAAGCATTGCTTGCATGGAGCGGTCTTCGAGAAGTAAATATTCTCCGTTATCAAAGCTGGAGATGATATCAAAGAAGCGGCCTTATTACCAAATCGGGACCGAGTAATAGTTGCTTGCGATCTCACCGTAATTTTCATTCCATTACTATGGCATTTCCTTTCATCGATGCTGATGAGTCCCATGTGGACATTCGGCCACGGCCATGTCACAGGCTAGCCTATCTTTTAAGCTTTAATGCAACCATTTTCATCGTCATCAACGTAATGCTGCCACGCCGAGAGCCATCGACGTTTGACAGACAAACATCCATTCAGAGCGAGATTACAGCTTCAGGCAGGTTTCTCTCTTTACCAATCCAGCCAGCGTCTGTATCGTCCATTCTTTAAGCTCAATGGAATCAATGAAATAGGAGATCGCATAAACATGCATTAGGGCATATCATCTGACGAGGTGTTTCAACGATCATTGGCTCGGGACGTTTCTTGAGACTGCAGCGTGTAAGATGAACAGTGATCTGAGGCAAATCAACGCCGGGGTGGGAAAGTGGATGTGGATGCGCCAGCGAAGGTTTGGATGTTGAGATGTTTCAATCTAAAGATATCTCTGCCTTATGAGAAGGATATCTTCAGACGTTCCAGCGCGCTTGGCAAGCGTTGTGACGCTATGAGGGAGATGCGCTCCCAGCCCCGTGCAACCGGAATTTTCGAACATCCAGACCGAGGGCAATCCACGAGTTCGTCCACTGGAGCTGCTGCTGTGGGGATATTGCGGGAGGGAAGCACAGCCACGCGCCTTTGTGCTGGAGATCAGAGATCGCGATGGCATGCTGCGATGTACTGACGAGCAAACTTCCCCCCAAGCGAGATAACTATCGAGGTTACATTTTGGACCATCTGTGACACCCGTTGATCATTGCAGGATGACCCATTCGGCCCTACGCAGCCTAGGAGCCCCCAAAGAGAATGTGTGGGAGATTTGAGGTCCTACTCTACGCTACTACTGTAACGCCGCATTTCCCCGCTGTAAAAGTTTACCGCGCTATGCTGTGCGCTGAAAAGAGCTCAGATAAACTTTGTGTTCAGCAGTACTGTGATTTTTGCAACGGTCGAGAGTTTTTACGCAGCTGAGGAATACATGATATGTTGAGAATTGGGTTTGAATTTCAGCGCAAGAGCCACGCGGGGCCGCACAAGTCTCGGGTGCAAGAGATCGAGATTCTGAGAATCCCATAACACAACAGCATCCGCAAAATACTGTGGCCCCAGCAACTTCGGCAAAATAAAATCATTTGTTCCGAGTCACTTATGAACTCCAGATCGCCGCAACGTAGGCCAGGAAGCTCCAGAATTGACGATCACTACGATGGAAGCTGAAACGATAGTAAATCATCTGTACCCATAATAATTTACCGCGCTGGATACCTTTGCTCTGGAACGGTCTAAAGATTTGAGCCATTTCTCACCAGCCACAATGAAGAAAATCACTACTACAACGGTCAGTAGCGGTGGCGGTGCGTACGTGGCTGGTGACCATATGCTCCTATGAGAAGAAATCCCGAGGTCGATGTCGTGCTGCTGGTTCGTTCAGAGGGTGGTGGCGCATACGACTTGGTGTGGCTCAGCAGGCCCTTTTGCCGGTCTCGAATATAATCCACCAGCCGCTTTAATTTCGAGACTAAGGGTGCGAGACGTCGTAGAAGTTACAAGAACGGTCACATTCTTTTTCTTCCTCTCTTCTTCACCTTCTGAGGTGGACCGTGGCACTTGAAGTTTCTGTGTCACAAACAGTCTCCCAAGCTCTGGAATCTTCTTATGCGGAAGGGATACCCTTCCCAGGCGACCCGAGGAAGTGGATTCGAGCCTCGAGGTGAGCCATGGCGGTCAACTTTTGGCAGTCATGAGTAAGTAGCTCTTCTCTCAGTGGGAAGAATATTCTCCGTATGGAGCTTTCAGTCTCATTATTGCGTGTTTGTGGTTTCTGCTTATGCTATCTTTGCTCTCACTATTTGAGGCGGTAGATTGACATGTATGCCCTCATTGCATTGCTTTCTGTCTCGTGTGTCTTGTCCTCAACCATCTGCTTACGCGCTTGGGAAGCTGCTTCCAGAATGTCGCACGTAGGCGTAGCAAAAGCACTTCCCACGCCTTAGGCTTCCTTCATTGTCTTATTCAGAGCCTGAAATACGTCGAAGGCGTCCGGCTCCATACTCCCTATCTTCGTGGCTTCGCGTTGTTCTTTCCCTAACGAGCGCGTTCCCGACGGGCCACCGTTCTCGCTTCTGCTGGTGGAACCCAATCTGAGTGCAGGGACCGCACCGGCAGAATAAAAGACATACCTCCACCTACGTCATCGGTACATATTTACGTTTCTTTTGCGCCGCTCATTCGCTCGAAAGGAAGTCATTTGATGTGGCCTTTTTCACCTCACGCGGAACAGCTACTTCATACTTCGTCCCTGCCGTATCAATTGCAAAAGTGCTTCTAGTAGGTTCCGGGGTATCTAGGAGCCTTGGCCAATCAGGCTATTGGGTTTGTCGGATCACTACCTGTTTAAGTAAAAGTCGACAGAATCTCCACTTGCAATTGATATGCACACCACAAGGTAGTATAGGTAATAAATGTTAATTCGTTTCTAGTAAGTTCTACGATATGTAGGGGTCTCGGCCAATCAGACTATTGAGCTAATCGGATCAGTACCTTTTCTAGTAAAGTCGCTAGACAACGATTAACATTTATTACTGATACTACAGTACTGCCTCCCCGCCCAAATACATGTTAAATTCCTTCTAGTAGTTTCTATAGTCTCTGCCAATTAGGCTCTAGGTTTCCAACGGGTTACTACCTTTTCATTAAAATGATAGACACTTGATTAACATTATTACGCCTACCACGAAGTACGAAGTATTTCAGGGCTTGATGTGGCGGCTTAGGGGCTTCGGATGCTGCATACAATTGAGTCGTGATTGAATGATTGCAGAGTGAAGGCAGTGCGACTCCAGGTTGAAAGGCGCCGGTACTTTGCATAAGAGAATGCTCGAAACCGCGAGAAGGATCTCTGGGGAATTGCTAATGTACACTCTGAAAAGCACGAGAGATGTCGCTGCATCCAGTTGCGGATTGAGACGGCTTGACATGGCTGGCATATGATTTTGAGTTCGACGCCTACGCTGTATGTATCTCCATACTTTTCGCTCGAAAAGCACTTATCACCGGACTTATTACTCTACAGACCGAGTGCCTTCGTATCGCACTTCCCCAATTTGAAAGATTGACTGCAGTACGTTGTATGAATTTAGCGATAACAACATCATCCTAAGCAAGCGGTGAGCGCATTCGTTGGGTACATTTCTCCTTCTTGCTCTTCCCCGCCATGTGCCTCACGCCCGCCGAAGCTGATATTCGCCACCCGTCTCACTCATACTCGAGTACCTGTTGTTGCTATGGGAAGGTAAATTGACTCCAGCCACAAGCCGCCTTAATCACAGCATGGATGAAAGGACCCGCATTTCAAAACAGATGCTCATACTTTTTGAATTCCCAAAACTGCCGCCGGAATCGCTTTCCTTCGGTCCCACGGCGTACGATTCAACATTAGATGGTGAATAGTGTCAGGGCCCGAAAGCAGGGCTGGCACTGGCAAGGTGCTCTCAGTGGCTGACACCGGGATATGCAGGCGAAGGGAAATACCTCCGAAGCCAAGCAGCCCTAATCCGATTCGACATTCTCACACACGCACACACATTAACTGCCACCGTGCCAGGGTCCCTATGTCATATCACTTCATCAAAACTCAAAAATGGAAAATTCGCCTGCCAAGCATCATTTGTTTCTCTTTTTCTGCCAACTTCTCCACTTCGGATCATATTTTTAAGGGTCCTTACTAAAGTCTCTGAAAGGTAGGTTTCTTTTTTTATAATCCCCGTTCGTGGAGGCTTTGACGTAGATCGCGGAACTCAATTGAGTAGTGATTGTCAGGGATTTTGTGCAAGCAACCAAAAAGCGAGGAAGGTATGATGTCATTAATTCTATTCGAAGAAGCGCAGGGTCTGTCCGAGCTTCGTTCCTGTGGGCATATCGCAGTCGGCTCCCGGCAACCGAGAGAGATCGTCTGTGGGCTTCCGAGTGAGACGTTGCAATGGTATGGTATCGCGTTCAGGGCTCATCGGGCACGAGACCGTGTGATACCTGTCAGTGATGTGCACCAACGTGGCGGAGCCATGCAAAAAATGCTTCTCTTTTCCTTTTCTTGATGTTTCGCGAAGTCAAATTTTGCCTCGAGAGATGGCATCCAGTCGCACCTGGATTTCCTCACATCAAGGGCTCAAACCTTGCACCTCAACTCTTTTTTTTTTCTTTTTTTTTTGGAAGTCCGCTGTCCAACAGAACAAAATTCGCCACTCTAGGGGTCCAAGGAGGTTAAACAACCTCTGCATGTTGAGTTGAATATTTTGGAAGTCTACAGTCCAAGGAGGTTAAGCGACATATGCATGTCGAGCTGGATTTGCTTTCCATCAGATGTTTATGTGGAGTTGTCGGCAGTTCCCCACTGCAACTGGGCGGACAATTCCAATATCAGTGGCGATATAAGGGAATCTGGGTCCATACAACGTACTTTGTAAGCGTCTGTAAGCGTTCAGAAGAAGCTGAATCCGGATTCACAGCATCATGCCCCACGAGCTTCGCTGCAGCGTTGGCAGTTAGGGCCAGGAGGACCTCAAAAGGGATATCTCCGTCCCTGCAGTGTGGAGAGAAGTTCCGTTTTGAGTTGCCAAGGGTGCTGCAGGGAATTCTTTTGAGTAGTAGCACCGATGGGGGTCTGTTGCACGATGGGCAATGGGGATCACTGATGATGCAAATGACTATCTGATTAAGAACCCCCATGCCTATATCTGAGGTTTGCAAGCGACGTTGGATGTGTTGTGATTTTTATCCGAAGCTCAGCAGTTAAGGGGGGGTAGAGATGCAGATTCGGTTCGAGTCATGCTCTGTGCGCGCTCTTCGATGAGGGGAACACTTAATTGGGGCGTGGCAAGCACGATGCTGGGCCTGTGGATAGCATCTTCTGAATTTTCTCTACACCAAAATTTTCAAGAAATCTAAACTTCAATGACGGAATATCTGCGGCTTCAGGACCCTTTATATATTTCCCTGAGTAGTGTATCTGTGTGTCTGCACGGGACCTGGCTGAGGCTTGCAGGCACTCATGAGGCACTCATGAGATTGCCGTCCCCGTGGGAAGCTGAGTGGATGAGATTGACTATCAGAGATGCGCAGGCGTCGAGACGCGAGTGAGAGCACACGTAGAGCAAAGCCCCGTGAGACACCGCAATGCCGGTGAGCCTGTGATTTCTCCTCCTCAACATCATATCCTGTCGTGTGAATAGCCTCTCATCCTTCCATCCACTTCATTTCGTCAACTTTTGAGCGAGCGGTTGAGACTACTGTGAGTGTGAAGACCGTCCCACCCCTGAGCCAGCTTATCGCACTGTTATCGTCATTGCGCTTGCGTGGGGCCTTTTCTCAACATTGACAAACCCGACCGCTAGGAGCTTGACCGAACCTGTACAACCCCAACACTGCAATCTTCGATCCCACAGGCTGTTTTTCTGTACCTGCATATATCAGTATATTTTCTACTACTAGGGATTGAAATATGGCATCCACGAGTTCAGGTTCCTACGAGTCAACTCCAGCTTCCACGGCACCAAGCTCCAATGGCTCGGCATCGTCTTCGGTGAGCAAGGAGAAGTATGCGAAAGGTTCGGCCGCGGTAGAGAAACAACCAGATGAGACAAGCAAGCTGCGGATGTTCTTGGGGATTTTGAGGAAGTGAGTTCTCTTACTTTGGCAGACAATTCGAGTCCATTCCTAGCATACACCGCCTTTGCGCCGAGTGTCAGATTTCTGTCCTTGTTTCATGTACCTGTACTTCGTTTTCTCCAACGTATATCGCTGCAAATATTCTTCTGGAGAGGATAAGGAACTGATATGATGGGCAATCTGCAGATTCATTGGCGTAGCAGACATTGCTTCTGTCCGATTCTCCCTCCCTGCCCAATTACTGGAGCCAACTCCTAATCTCGAGTACTGGAACTACCTCGATCAACCAAATACATTTGTAGCCATTGGCGACTCGGATGATGCCTTCGACCGCATGTTGGAGGTGTTAAGGTTCTGGTTCACCAAGGACTTGAAGTATGTCAAGGGCAAGCCTTGCAAACCTTATAATTCTACATTGGGGGAGTTCTTTAGAGTATGTTCTTATATCACAGATTTGGGAGCTTTGGACTGATTCAGAATAGTGCAATTGGGAAGTCGAAGACAATGCCCCATCAATCGCAGCTAGCAAGATGCAGCCCTCCACTGTGAGCAGCGCTGCATCCTCTATCAAATCGGGAAAACTATCGGCTTCGAGAAATACTTCTACCAACACCATTCCTAAAGTCGATGCTCCAGCTTCAGTAAAGTCTGGCACTGGCAAGAAAATCAAGGTCTCATACCTGACTGAGCAGACTTCTCACCACCCTCCCGTCTCCGCCTTCTGGGTTGACTGTCCCGAAAAGGGCCTAACGGCTCGCGGCTTTGATCAGCTGTCCGCCAAGTTCACTGGTACGAGCATCAAGGTCACTCCTGGCGAACATAATCTGGGCATCTTCATCAACCTCGCAAAACGCGATAATGAGCTGTACCAGCTCACGCACCCAGCTGCACATCTCGGCGGTTTACTGCGTGGTGCTTTGAGCGTCACAGTCGGCGACCAATGCTATGTCACCTGCGCAAAGACCAAGATCAAGACGATACTGCATTATATGGAGGAAGGCTGGCTGGGGAAGACCCAGAATAAGGTCGAAGGATGCGTCTTCAGATATGATCCCGACAAAGACAATATCAACATAATAAAAGATGTCCCGGAGAAAGATGTCCTAGCTAGGATACAAGGTGTTTGGAAGGATAAGGTGTATTTCTCTCTGGGACCCAAGATTGTAAGTCCTTCCCAGTTCACCCTTTCTGCATCATCCCAATGTAAGCGAGACGCGGTCGCTAACTGAGAATAGGACGCACCCCAAATCCTCCTCATCGACCTCGCACCCCTCACCGTAGCATCCAAGGTTCTCCCGCCCGAGGAAAAGCAGCTCCCCAATGAGTCGCTTCGTTTCTGGTCCCACGTCACGGAAGCCATTTCCGCGCGCCAATTCTCCCGCGCTACCGCGCTTAAAGTAGAGCTTGAAGAGCGGCAAAGATCGAAAGCGCGGGAAAGAGAGGAGCAAGGTGTGGAGTGGCAGCCCCGATTCTTTGTCGGTGCTGTGACGCCCTTGGGGAAACCGGAGTTGACGGATGAGGGGAGGGAGGTGTTGAAAGGATTGCAGGAGGATCATTGGGACTTGAAGGAGAGTACGGTTTATGGTGCGTAGTTGATTCTGTGTGATGATATAGATGGGGCAGCGCCTAACTTGTGTTGTGCTTTAGGGAGTTGAGTGTGTGATTTGGGTTGATGTCATGAATGGGCTGGGGATAGAGTTTGGGGCTCATCACACGGACTGATGAATGGTACGCATTCGCTTTGCATAGAGTGTCATGGATGCATGCAAGCGCTCATTTTCTTGCTTTCTCACATGGCGGCGTTGGATTAGGCTGGGTTGGGTCGATATGAGTTGCATTCGTTCTCGGGAGCCGGGTTGTTGATAATGCCTCGGGCTAGAGGTAGAGAACAAGTACGTATCATAGAGAAGGAAGGGCATGACGGCTGGTACATAGCTGCATTGTTGCACAATGAGAGCGATTCTATGACTGAGCATTACATCTGCATATGCACCTGGCTTGTTGACCAACTGGGCAAAAAGCATCTGACATTTAAGTGAAAGATGAGCAATGCCGCATATGGACCTCAAGTTGAGGGCCCTGAAAACTCTTGAGTTCAAAAGTTTCATGAATCCATAAAGATCTATCTTCTCAAAATCGTTTCGATCTCACAGGTTCTACGGATCCATGAACACTGATTTCAAGCAACGGCTGAAGTTAATATGTAAAACGATGCAAGCAGCAAGCTTCTGTATGCAAATTCTCTCTGGCCCTTTGCCAAAATATGATATGAAGACTAACAACCATATCAAAATATTATATAAAGACCTTCCTCTCCTGCATTCGAACCTCAACCGGCCGCTATTCAACAGAATCAGAGTCCTTACTGCTGGGTCCGTTCAAGAATCACGAACCTGAAACAGCATTTCAGATTGCATATTTTTTCCTGGTACACTCTTTTTGGGCAGAGATCAGAGCGCAGAGGACAGGGTGTGTGTGCCCTGGATAACGGGCGCCGATGATTTCCACGTTCAGTATTTTCGACGCTCAGTGTTTCGACGTTCAGATGATACCGATATTTGGCAAAATTGACGGCAGGACTCTTACAACGGCAGTTAGGTGGATCAGACGAGCCTCATTTTGCCTCTCACTAAGGTTGAAGCGATTATCAGAAAATTTGCTACTGTCATTTGCGCTGATTATTTGGATGCGTCCTCCCTTTATCATCTTTCTGTTTCCTACCCACACTTATATTTCCCAATCCATTTATTCACCTTCAACCTACACGGCCAAATTTGAGCTCGTTTTGCCAAATCTACTACTCTATCATATCTTTGGTTCGTCCAATCTATCCAGAAACGGCCGCCCCAAAAGGGCGTGTCGTCGAATTCACCAAACGTCGGAAAGACCTGCCAATCTACATGTTGGTATAGCCCTGCAGGGTGAGGGGTCTCCGGGCGTGGGCATGATACTAAGACTTGGGTGATCATATGTTCCTGGTGCAGATAGAAGAGTTGACTTGGGCGTTGCTGGCAGAATGCCACCTGTTTCCGCCGGTTTAGTACATGCATGTGGCTGGGGAACCAAGTGGGAGAGGGAAGAGCCGGGCGTTTATATAATAGTTAATTACTGCTCGGATGCGCCTGCACGTTCTGGGATGTAGGCAGGGTACGAATGTGATAAAAAAAACCATGGTTCCCTATCATGCAGTAACCTTAGGGTAGTGCATTTAAAGAGAAATTATATTGGAAAGCTAAAAGAGAGATTCTAATCTATAATTTTGTCTCTTAATGACAAGCAATAAGCAAGACACTACGACCAACTGAAATAGCAAAACAAATTAAAACAAGAGAACCAAATGCGACGGTCCTAAATGCAATTGCGCCGTAATGCCAGTGCAGCAATGCAAATTTGCAACCCAAAAAAAAGGTCAAATCTAGCAAACCATTACTGCCAGTCATCAGACTATCGTCCCTATCTCAAACTCGAACGCTTCATCTGCGGTAGCATTGCCGGAGGCCTTGAACCCTATCCACTCCTTGATGTACTCCAACTGGGTAACTCGAATCTATCAAATTCATATTAGCATTATGATCTGTCTTGCATATTCTGAGAATGAAATCTTACTTGGTCTACAGTAGGTCGTAGTCCCACAGACCATGAATAGATCGTGGAACTGGCTTCTCCATGGGCCATATCGCTCACATCAATGCGCATCGAATGATTCCGGTTACTTGACAGCGTAAGCTGAGCCTGAGAAAAGGAGCTCGTAGGATCAGTCTGCCCATTAAGAGTAAGCAACCGCACCTGTCGAATTCGCGTTCAGCGTTTGATTGAGTAAGTACTGCACAGGTTCGCCAGCAGGGAAGAGAATAGAGGCCGATGGTACGTTGTACTGGGCCATCAACCATATTTGGCGGACAGGTTGTCGTAAATAGTGGTTCAAGACTGGGGCTTTTGGCCGCGGGCTGCAATAGTTGATTCCTGGTACTTTGTTACATTCTCCAGCTTGTACGCAATTATTGACGTTAATCATAGCCTTCTTGAGTTTGTCTGATCCGTCGGCAGATGTGTCGTAGAAAACGTTTGACAGCTTAGATTATCTTCAGCTGGACGACCTTAAGGATTTGGGAATCAAGCAATCTACCCAGTTGAAGCAGCTAAACTTCCATGGATTACTTTCCAGCGGCAAACCGAATCCGCCCAAGACTGGCAAGTCACCAATGGTTCCGTAGAAAGTGTCCGGGGCTTTGGTTTTTAGCAGAACCGCCAAGAAGCCAGCATTGCATCCTGCTCATTCTCAGTCACTGCATCTACTTGAAAAGACAAACTTCAAGGACTTACCTCCTCTGACGATTACTTTACTATCTGCGGCCCCAGGAACCGTCTTCTTAATATACTCGATTATGGTCACAGAATCTTGAATGATATTATCCGCCGTCATGGGATAATAGGAAGCTGGATCCGAGGTGTCGAAACTGACGGGGAAACTGGACACAAAGAAACGATGCTCGATGGCGACCAGCATGGCGCCCAATTCGGGGGCATAATCAACGAAGTTTGTGGAGTGGACATAATCAGTCTCGCTGATGGGTTTGATTGCCTCATCGCCTTGTACCAGTAGAATGGGTCCTCCGGGCCGGAACTGGATGGTGTCTACTTGATAGAGCTGATTAAACGTTTCTGTGTCGTTGCAGCCGTGATTGAGTAGTTGGTGTAGTTCTGTGCTGGAGTTGGTGGAGGCGCTATCGACTGAGCAGCAACAAGGTCGGGGCAGGAGGGTAGCAAAAAGAAGACGAGAGGCCCAAAAGATGAAGAGTGTAGGAAAATGTGATGAACTTGGTTGGGATCTGAATAGTAGAAAGAAAGAATGTATGGTCAAGGCAGTGCAGTACCAGATTGTAATCTTACTGTAGTCTCGATGAGGTGACCACTGACTGGCCTTTATACTAACCTGTAAACAAGCTGCCATTATGATCCTAACATTGAAGTTAGCTTAAAATAAACCTCAAGAGAAGGCTTATTGCGAAGTGCATCGTATCTGTGCAGTGAATGTTGGTGGACCGTGCTTCCTTGCCGAGATACGATCCAGAAGCCTCTCAGTCGACGTTGTTGAAGGAGTCCAAACCAAACTCTTAGCTAAGCCTCAGCCTAAGCCTCAGCTCAACTCCTCATCCCTCTCTTGGGAAGATTGCGGCCAACATCGGGGAAATAAAACTCTCTACCAGGCCACTAATTCAACAGAAAAGACAGGAAAGTCGTGCTCTACGCTCTCCAGCAATGCTGGTAGACGATCTTCCTATTTGTATTTCGACAGACAGTTATTAGTGGTGGAGGTTGCAGAATCTTCTGCAAGCTTATGCCCATACGCCAGAGTCTTCAGGGGAGACGGGTGAAGCGAGCTTTCTCCTTTTCTTACATCCCGCTTAAATTGCCCAAATAGGCCGAAATGCAAGTGGCCCGGGGTCGAAGCCCATAGGGCTAAGCCTCCCGAGATTCGCTTCCGCCACTTGGGAGAGCCGCTGCACCTAGCTTGTCAGCGCTCAGCTGCGTCTAAGTCATTTGTTGCAACCGTTTAATGTCAATTCTTCAGCCTTTATCCCCAGTACAATGCACCTGTCGGCCATTTTCTCACTTTGTCTGCGCCGACTCGAAACCTCGAATAGATAGTACCGAGATACCTAGCATTGGCTGCCCCACGAGTCTTGTGTATATTTGATCACCTGAAGTACCTAGGAAGAGCTTCGAACGAGATGGTATACAGAGAAGTTCTATAAATCGAGATCTTATCTCTGTCTAATCAGTCTCCAGACTTTACTAGATTTGAAGAGCAATTTCACAAGATCGAAAGCACGAGTAGTAAGTGCATTTCCTTGTCCATGATGGGCTGCGAAAACGCGGATGACCTCTCTCGCATAAAAGTACTGTTGTTGTAAGCCAAACCGACGACTAGAAATTCACTTACCTTCAAAAGTACAGTAAGATGGAATCCGGAAATAAACAAAATCATCTCATTCATAAACTGCTTTATAAACTCCATCATTCCTCATCCTCATCTCCCTCTTCCTTCGCCGGAGCCGCGGGTGTCTTCATCTCCTGCTTCCTCCACAATTCAGCCAAGAAGTTACTCGTGCTCGCCTCCTCGATACTCTTATCCTCCCGCTTCTTCAGAAATCGCGGAAACCTCAAACTCAACCCCTTCTCCTCACTCACCAGCCCGATCGCCGCCGTATACGTGGGACTAATCGTCACGTCCGCAAATGCCATCTCCCACACCTCCTGCGGCTCAAACCACACATCTGGGTACCCACCTTCATAATCCACGTAACTCGGTTTACCGCCAAGTACGTGCTCACCTCCTTGAGCATAATACTCTTTGTTCGCTTTGTAGAAGGCGTCGGTGAACCCGGAGATGCATTTGCAGACCGCTTCGAGGGAGCCGGTTTCTTCGTTCCGGACGGCGAGGAGGATGGGCGACCAGAAGGCGGCTTTGCGGCCTTGGCCGTGCCAGCCGGCAATGGGGATCAAGTCCAAGGTATCAAATGATGTGCTATAGTCTTTCTTGACTTTGAGCCAGGAGTCGAGGCGTTTGTCTGGTTCGTAGGTTGCTAGGAGGGGTTTGCGGCGGGTTTTCTTTTCTGGTTGGTCTTGATTATCCTCATTTCGGTTGGCTTTGGCTTTGCCTTTCTTTTTGACTTTAGATGATTTTGCTGGCGTGACAGGAGCCTCAGGAGCTTTTTCGCCTTCGGCTTCGATAGCCTCTTTTGTGTTTGGTAAATTGTCGAGGATTTTCACCATGATGCCTTCGCATTTGATGTCGGTGGCACTCTTGAAGAAATCCAGGATTGCCTCGGAGTCTTGCGACGTGGCATCAATGCTCTTGACCCAAGTAAACTGATTTGGGACCTCTGTAAACAGACCCCTGAGCAGTTCTCGTCGTTCCCGGAAGGGTCTATCGAGCAGTGATTCGCCATTCAGGTACATAAGATCGAATGAGAACAGACAGACTTGGACCTTGACGCTCCCGATCGCCACGTCTTTGCGGGCTCTATTCGCTAAAGTCTGGAACGTCTTCAAATCTCCGGACTCCGGATCCACGGCAACTACTTCTCCTTCCATGATGAAGCTCCCGACTCCTTCTCCTCGAATCTTAGGTATTAATGCCACGAGATCAGGGTACTTATCAGTCATCAATTCAAGATGTCGAGAAAATATCGACACTTTCCCTTGCTCATCACAATGGACCTGAGCTCGTTGGCCATCGTACTTATACTCGCAGCTGAAGTCACGGTCTTGGAGCTTCGTGAGCATCTCCGAGAGATCTCGAGTAATAGTACCTAACATGGGACGAAGCGGGACATGTAATGCCAGACCGCATCTGATGAGGAGCTCATCGCACACCCCACTCTCCAAGAGGACAGGAATTAAGTCGTTATAATTGGGTCTTTGCGCAAAGCACTTCTTTACGATTTCTTCGGACTTGGACCAGACTTCAGCGAGTTCGTCTTTTTTGAATTTTGCGAGTTCAGACTGTGCCCTTGTAGGGAAGTCTGAACCCGCTGGACGGGAGAGGAGAAAGGCTCGAGAAAGAGCGATGAGCATAGTGGTTTTGACGGCGCCGATGCGAAGCTTCAAAGGTCAGCGAAGAGGAGTAGGTTTGGAAGCACATGATACTTACATGCTGACATAAAGTCCTCACAATATACCGACTTTCTTCGGCTCCTCGTGCATCTTGCAAGAGTCTGTCAACTATTCGTTGCTTGACCTCTCCACTTCCTGTCCCCTGGGCGTTGGCAATCTTCACCAAGGATTGGTAGACGCCTTTAATCGTCAGTGGTTTAGGCTTCCGGAGAGTGAAGCTTTGCCTCTTTTTGGCTTCGAATGCAACATCCCCAGCATCGCCAACTTTGTCGTACAGAGCTTTCAGAGACTTGCTGTCTAAGCCGCAGACGTTCTTGAGAGCCTTTGAGATTGCGGAACCTCCAAGTCCCAGCTCGAGTGAGATGTAGGGAGGAGAAATGGCATTGGTAGCAAGCCAGACCTACCGAATTCATGTCAGAGAAAGATTTTCTAAAAATGAAAGATACGAAAATTGAGAAGTGATGGTAGATATTGATACTTAAAAGTGCAAACACGATGGAAACATTGAATGGCAGTATTTTTACGTACAGCTGGGAGAAGACTGCTTGGGTCACCCTCAATGAGCACTCGTAGGAGATTGACGAGAGTGTCTACAATCTTTATGCGACTCTGGGTACTATTCACCAGCACAAAGCACCTGGTCAGGAGAGCATACGAAGCATCTCCACCCTCCACAGCCCAGTGTCCTTGTAGAACCGCCACATATTTCGAGGGGTCGAACGTCAGTGAGCTTTCGTCGAAGGGTATATACGAAGTAGTGGTATCCTCGGCACTACCTGTTGACTGCAAAGAAAGTGTGCTCTTTCCCTTGGCTCCGAAGAGGCCTCCGAGAGGCTTCGATTCTGACTGGGGGTTGGTTTTGGAAGGGCTACCGTTGTCCTGCTCTTCTGAAATCGTAATCTTCTCTTCTTGAATCTGAGACGTTGTAGAACCCTCCCCCATTTCTAATTCATCTTTAGCAGCATTTATGAGCTCTCCTTGAGCTGCGGCCTCTTCTTGATCCCATTCGGCTTGTAGCTTCCGTGCCAATTCCTCATCCGTCAACTCTATTGACTCCGTAGCTTCCTGGCTGCTCTCTTGAAACCCATTTGGAGTATGAATAGGCAGGTTCTGCTGCTGCTGCTTCTTTCCAAAGAAGTAATCGAGACTTCGAGACGCCGCCGGAGATTTCGAATCGTGATTCAGCTTCCTCTTCTTCGCTGGAGTGCCCATTTTGGTGATGTTACTCTCGTCACATTTCTCAATTCAATTTTCTGTAGCCTTCATCACCGCATGAGATTTTCTCTGGCAAAATTTGATGTTGTCATGTTCAGACGAATTGTGAAGCTGTTGATGTTGCAAAAGATTGAGATTGAGGCTTGATGCCGTCATCGAAATCTGGGGAACCGCGTTTCAACGCGCGCTCGCCAAATCCTGCCGCTGATTCAAGAACAGATTTCGGGAAGCTCCAGACAGCTCCAATCAACAGCTTCACTACGAAGCTTTTCTGCAACCACAATGGCTTCTCTTATGCCTCCAGCATCGGCACAACGAGGGAAGAGCCCTATTGCAGTACTTCTCGACCCTAAGAAAGACATACCACTCGGCGAACAAGACATCAGAGTGGAGGACTACTTGAACGACAAGATCCAGACCGAAACAGACTTTCAGAGTCTGCAAAGCTTGATAGCTAGTGTAGAGCTACAAAAGAAACAACTGGAGGACCAAGTTAGTTATTTTATCAATTATCCGCCGTCTCAGGGAATTTGTGACTGACTATATTGCTAGGTCCAAGATGCCCAACATCAACTCCAGGAGGCCAAGACCGCCTCTGAAAATCGCACCGCCCTGATGCTTGAGAGAACGAATGAGTTTGCAAGACAGCAGGACAGTGTACAAAGGCGGTTGATGATAGTTACGAATTCTGATACGTCAGAGGAGGCTTCACAAAGATTGCGAGGTCCCATGGAGAAGCTTCGAAAGCTCGAATTGGCAAATCAATATGTGGAACTGCTGAAGGACGTCGAAGACCTGAGGGACGAAGCACGAAGCCATCTGCCGGCAAATCCCAAAGAGTCTCTCAAACCGTATGCCAGGCTAAGACAGCTTGCCATGACCCTCCAAGAGCTCCAAGAGCCTGCAGAAGGGGCAGCAATTCATCTTGTCACATATGTTCAGAATACCGCAGAGAGTCTCTGGGCGGAAATGAAGAAGATAATGTCAGATGAGTTTGAATCAGTGCTCAAGAAATCCAAATGGCCAGATCCTACCAGCGAGCCAACGAGAGAATGGAGCGATTGTTTTGGTAAGCTTTTGGATTTACAAGCCCCCGAAATTATGATGGCACGCGAGCCTCTGGTCCTTCTTCCTATGAAGGCCTTGGTGAAGGATTTTGTACTGCAATTCAGATATCACTTCTTCAGTGACAAGCCCACGAATCATCCACATCAACTTGGAAACTACTTCTTTGAGTGGTTCTTGGGAACTGTTGCAAAATGGGAAGATTTCTTGCGGGAGAATGTTGGACCTTTGCTGGCAGCTCATTTCAGAGGAAATGTGTTGGCCGGTAACATGCTCTATGTGGACCCAGTATCGGCATTCATTACAGCTATGCTGCCTGTCTTGAAAGAAAAAGTCGACATCTTGGTCAAGGACATCTCCAAGGAGCCACAATATTTGAGCCGATTCATGGTCCAGTTGATGAACTTTGATGAGGCAGTCAGAGTGAAATTCAACTATGATGGAGGCAACCCCGACTATGGTTGGAGAGGCTTGACGTGGGAAGTCCTCGATACCTGGTTTGATCGATGGCTGCAAGTCGAAAAGGACTTTGCTCTTGAGAGATATCAGGAGATCATGAAATCGCCAGATAGTGGACTGATAGACTATGACAGCTCTGGCGCTGGCAAGACCAAACCTACCTATGGAGCAACGAAGATGACGGATTTGATTATGACTGTGTCGTTCCAATACAACAAGCTGCGACGGTTCTCGCATAAAGTCCGATTCCTCATCAGCATTCAGGCCGAAATTTTGGATCAGTATATGGGACGTCTGAAGGATTCTCTAGATGTCTACCAGACTATGACCTCTACAGTTGGTCGTACTCTTCACGGTGTTACCAAGGAGCAGCAAGCAGCACTTCAGGGCGTCGGAGGGTTGGAGAGCCTTTGCAAGGTTTTCGGTAGTGCTGAACATCTGATCTTTATGTTGAAAGCCTGGAGCAATGAAGAGGTATGCGAATCCGCCCGTATGAATACCACACCATCCTTTCTCTTTCATATATACTCGAGCTGAGCAACTGACGATTGCAGTTCTTCGTGGATTTATGGGACCAATTACAAGACAGAGCGAGGGTGACTGGCAGCGGAGACAACCTTGCGGGTGAAATGACCTATACCGAGGTCAAGGACTGTACCTCAGAGGCCGTGGGCTCGGAAGAGGAGGGCTCGGTTTTCGATGTTACAATTGCGAGCTACGAGCGCCTTAGGAATAGAGCCGAGTCTCTTATTGTGCAGGCTATCAAATATGCGTTCCCAACTTCCTTCAGACAGTACCTAACTAAGCCTCAATGGACGACCATAGGAGACGCTCCGTTCTCTCGTAAGTCCGCTCTCTGAGAACCACATTGTGTTGCTAACCATGCGTATAGATCCATCCCTGATCGCTGTTACGCCGGAGCTTGATCAGCCACTCGAGGTAAATTGAATTCACTTGTTTCTTGCTCTAGACTGAATTGCTGACTTTCAAACAAGACATTGAAGCAGAACATGAGCTTCTTGCACAGAACAGTAGCCGACGCTCCGTTCCGTCGCATCTGGCGCGAAGTATTCGAGGCACTCGAAGATCTCCTTTTCCGCGACGTTTTGCTCAAGCAGGACTTCACCACTCTCGGCGCGTTCCGCTTTGCGGCTGATGTTGCTGCAATCCACAGCGTAGCAGAGCCCTTCATCATCCGTGGTGCTGCATTCTCAATGCCAAGATTAAAAGAAGGCGCAGCTCTATTGAGCTTACCCTTAGCTGCTGAAGAGGGCGGCATGTCTCTGAGCGATGCCTGCGGAGAGATCTTTGCTAGTAGCAAGCAGACTCATGATGCACTAGAGCGCTTGGAGATGACCAGATTGACGAATGCGGAGGCGAGACTGATATTGGCGAGACGGGTCGAGGCTGGTAACGATTGAAATGTTGATTTAGTAGGATTCGTGGCAGCGCAGCCCAGAATTAGAGAGTAGTTTTCCCTGGAAACGATCCCTTGTGAGGATTCGAATGCTACTTTTTACCCTGCATGAGGCCATTATGTCTTCACTTCAAGTCCTCGTTTGTCTTTGATTACATATTCCTGAGAGCAATCTTTCAAGTTCACCATTAAGGTTTTTCCGAGTTCAACCCAACTTCTCGCACTTCGCATATTTATAAAATTACTTTACTTACTAAACATGTTTACCTCTCAAAGCTCCTGTACACTCAGCAGTGCTGCTATTGAGGAAGTCTCTCATTCCATATCCCTTTCCTATCTCTCGGATTTTTGCTCCATATTAGAACTATGCACTCAAGCTCCCGTTTGCAGCTCTTATTTAAGCCCTCAACTCTATGCTCTGCAGCTCACGATTCCTTCAGAAACATGATGGAGACGATGGAGGTCCTCCATACTTGGCTGGGAATGACACGGGGTGCCTCAAATATGAAAGAAACCCAGATCTGTAACTAGAAACAGATTTGCGGACGCTATGCAACCTTGTGTATTGTGACATTTCAAAATGAAAAGCTTCTGCTAATGTTTTGTTGACAATTTTTGACTATCAAAGCTTTCCTGTTGTCGAATCCCTGCCAGCTTTCGAGTTGCGTCTGATTTTCAAAGCCTAAGGTGCAGGCTAGGTTGCTGGACCTTTTGGTATACGTTCAATATATCTTGAGATCCTTTCTTCGGGTCTTTCTCCACCCAAGGTTCTGGTCTTTTATTCCCATTAGGATTTTGTACTGCCAGTTGTCCCTTTTGTTTGCATACTCGCAGTCCCACAATTAAGGTATGTATTACTTGTTATCAGAACACACCAGGTTGCAAGGCCGTCAAGTCCAACAGTCTGTATTACCCAGTCTAATCTAAGAATTAAGAAGAGACGCAGAACTTAGAATTGTACTCTGGTAAAGTTGTGAGAGGCGGCCCCAGCTCTATCAGGCAAGCCAATCAGAGGAGACGGGCTATTGAGCCAGTATCCAGCACGACAACCATGCTGTATATAAGTCCGTGCACTGACACCATGATCCACTTTCTGCAGGTTGAAGAAGGTCCGAAATGGCAAGGTCAGAGTCGGCTGCAGAGTCATAGCTTTCGTTGCGAGTTTGGATCTATGCTAGGGTAAAGGAAGCTAGGCAAAAGCTTTGAAATACTCCCTCATTCAAGATCTGTATCTCTCTTTAATTTCCTTCATCCCACTTTCCGCTAAGCGTGTTCGACAACTATAGCTTATTTGACGATCACATAAAGAATGACAGTAAAGAAAGATCAGGCCTCCCATCTCTCTACAATTATCGAGCTACAGCTTCGAACTACCCCCTGCTTAATAAGCATTAGATTATCATACCATACTACAAATACAATCCCTTAAAAGGATGAAGGCTGCAAGTTCGGCACCCTGTGGCGAAGAGAGAACTGGAGATGGTGTCGATGGGTGGGAGAAAGCAATGTTTGGACGCTCTAGAGACCGCTTTTATACAATTTGCAGCGGCTGCAAGTTAGTGCTCATTGTGTGATCTGGTAATGAGCTGCCGCGCCTCGTAACGTCTTAAGTTTCAGCATTTGTGAAATGGAAATACTTATTGCAACTCATATTTTTGTCAGTTCCTTCAACCCTGAAAGTGACATATATAAGCACACTTGAGCAGGCTCTTCTGCAACCGCAAAGTCAATGTCAAGGCATACAAGAAGCCCATTGTTGAGCTTTCAAGATGTTGTATAAGGAGCTATTATCCGAGAAGACTCTGTAAATTCAGCTCTCATAGGGATGGATGCTGCCCTTGCTATTGATTTGCCATGCTGTGGATGCTCTCCCGCTATTAGCTTCGTCCGATTTTTCACTAATCGTCAGGTTCATTGCAACGGTCGAGCATTTCTCTGCCGTCAATGAGATGAGACTGTATTCTTCATTGCCTGAAAGAGCGGCTAGTGCACCAATGCACCATCTTGATCCGGGAGCATATAAGAGAGCGTCAAGGTACCCTCTATAGACGAGGTAATTTCTAGGCTCTCTTCCTGCTAGCAGAACAGAATTCTTCCTGTGAATGTATTCCAATCCACCTGCTTAAGACAAGAAAATGGTAGAAGCTCTGGCTATATAGGAGGCACAAACTCCTTTTGCAGGCTATGATTCTCTGTTGGATGTAATCCCTCTCGTGTGCAATTCACCTTCTGGGTTAATTCTAAGTCATGAATATCTCAAAGTCATGAACGCCTCAAACTTACATACTCTAAACATAGCAATACAAGCCAATACCCTCAAGCACAAAGATACCAATCCTGCCCTCTGTTGCTACCTAAGACCCTGATATATCACACCTCACTCTCCCACCTCCATCTGCGCGCCGATAAATCGCCTCCCTTCTCCACCCTTGCCGTGTTCCACAGCACAAAGCAACAAATGTTCAATACCGCAAATTTGGCTCTGAAGTCTAGGCTGCTGCATCCGCTTTCACTAGAGCGCCAAGATAGGTAGATGTGTAAGAAATTATAGCTCGAATAGGCGGGTGCTTACGAGCTGTAAATGAAGGGAGAAAAGGACTGACGGCCGTCAAACTTTCGACGACAGTAGAATGTATGACGGCGGCAAAAGGTGAGGAAGAATGCAAGTACAGGTGACGCAGGGTAGCCCCACCTTTTGAAAAAACGAAGTGTGAATAACATGCTGAGCTAAGGGATTGAGGGAGAAAGTAGAGATGGCAGCTGTGATTGCCCAACAAGCACATCACCCCTGGGTTCTGTCCCTATATGAGGGTGCCGAGAGGAATATATACTTTATGAGAAGAGGTGAAATGAGGAAGAAAGTCGTATGCTGAAAGCGAATGAAAGACTTTGGAGTTGTGAATATCCCAGAGTCATGAACATTTCAAAGTTATCCTACGACTCCCTTACTGTACCTCCGGATCTTCTTATCGCCTTCCGCGCTTATAAAGCGCCCTCCGTCTTTCCCATTAGTACGCTCTACAACTTCAAGAAACTCTCTAACGAGCTTTAGCTGAAGATCTTGGAGGAAGATAACTGCTTAATATTTGGGGATCAGCTTCAGATTTTCTAGTGGATCCTAGTAGGCGTTCAGTGGCTGATGTCTTTGTTAGGAGGGTATAACCGATGATCCTTCGATTCCACTTCTACTGTCGAGAGCTTTCCTGCTGTCGGAAGTTTTGCCGTCGTCAAAGTCCACATTATCGTCGAATTCTGTGCCATGTCGATTTCTGCTGACTGAAGGCTTGCGGCCACCTGATGAACATGTTGTATTTATGCCCTGAACTAAGGTAGAAGGTAGAGAGACAAAAGTAATAGTACTGGTGTTGCCTCCCATGCAGGTGTAAACGCTATGACTTTGGGTTTACCGGCTACGTATGGACACTGACACTGGGCCGCTATATAGCATGATAGGCGAGGTGGAGATAGGAGGAAAACTTATGTGTTAATTATGAGTGAACAAGCTGATAGACTGCGAATGTGACTATATCTTCTTCAGAGCTGTGAAGACAATTGTAAGATCTTATATCCTAGTATAGCAATATACTTCTCTTATTTTAAACCAAAATTTTCAGTTACGTACCTGAGGCATTTTGGATTCAAGGTTATTTTGGATTGGAGGATATTCTGGGCCTTGGGATTCTTGATGAAAAGGGCCCCGAAGATTCTATACTTGACGAGACTTGAAGTATAGAGCACGATGAAGCCAAAACACATATCTGATACGATGGAAAAGAGTCATCAATTCGTAGTGAACGCTTCCCTACTCGGTATCATGGAAATTATTTTCTTGCCTGCCCGCCGCCGCTCACCTGAGCTTACCTGCCAAGTAAAACTCCATCCAGTTGAAAGTCGAAAATGCCGCCCATGTCCATAAACACCAGATTCCTTCATCCACACATCTACTTCTTCTCCTCAAAGTAGAACTTGCCCAATCCAGCCTCATCAGGACTTCCCATCGCCGGCTTCTTGCCTCCCGTATCATCAGGCCTATCCCTCAGAATCCTCTCCGCAGTCTCAGTGCCTGGTCCACCTCTTGCACCCACACCTGATCCTCCTCTGGCCGCAGTATCAACGTATCCAGGTGCATCATCCGCCAACCCATCAATCATCCTCGCCTCCCTCCTCTGCTGATCCGCCGTTGCAGTCGTGCTGGAACTCCCCGGCGTCCCAACCCCCGAATTCTGCACATGGCTCGCCAACGCGCTCCTCACCGCCGGACTCGCATTCCCCAAATCCCTCCTACTGTAGATCGGTCCACTGACCGTACTGCCCGCACCTTCACCGAAGCCAACTAAGCTCGTATCATCGCTCATCCCATCCTGATCCATATCCTCGTCAGCGTCCATCGCCGACACCCCAGCCGAGAACCGGTCGCGGTCATCCATGTCACGGTAATTCGTGTCCATGCTCATCTGGTCCTCATCATCAGCCTCCGTTTGTCCTTTCTGGCTGCCGGAAGCCCAAGTCGTGGTTCGGCCGCCGGTGGAGGCAGATGCTGAGCCAACGGTCGACATCTTAGTCGTGTAGACGGGGTTACCGTTCGCGTCGAAGTAGCCGGGTAGCTGGCCGGTGTTGGCTGCTGGGCCTGCGCCTGCGGCTCCAGTGGGGTTGTTGGGTCGGGCTGTGGACACGCGCTCCAGGCCTGCGAGACGAGAGATGCGGTCTGCGCGCTCGGCTTCGAGGGTGTTGCTTGAGAGCGTGTGGTGGTGGCCATGGCCTCCTTGTGGGAAGGAGGTGCCACGATGGCCGTCTTTGATGGCTGTGGTAGAGAGCGCGGAGAGAGAGGTAGTGGTTGAGTTGGGAGTACCGCTACCGTTTGTTAGTAGGTATCGCGATGGAGGGGTGGTGGGGTGACTTGCGGTGTCTCGGTGGGAGTCTCTGGGTTCGAGGGAGGCTCAGGCATTCCGATGAGAGTGGGAGTCGCCATGGGGTCTTGTAGCTGTGCAGTATCGTAGGGTGTTGTTTTTCGTGATGATGGTGTTGGACAAGTGGCTCGACGTTTGGAAAAGCTTAAAGGGAGATCCTTAAGGCTGCAGTTTCAGGGTCGCGATCAACAGCTCTAGCGGCACTTCTTGGCGGTATTGAGTTGACGGCTTCGTGAATTGCTACGCAGTATATCTGTTTTCTCGTGCTCGTTGTGTGAGAAGCAAAAGAAGTGTCTTTGGCGAGTAGTGAAGTATGGCTGTGTCTCAGGAGATGTTCTCTTCTCATGCTGGTGGAATGCCTCCGGTCAAGTCTGGTCAGGTACAAGTACACCCAAGCGAATATGACGTACGGCAAGCCTTCTAGGGCCCAATTGGGCATTGGCACGTACAGAGCTACAGAGCACATCCCCACACTGGCGGTCCCTGCCACCCGCTCCGCTACAGGCACCTCCTGCACCCTCCGCTCGCTTCAAGAAACCTAAAGAGGCCCAAGGCATCGATCCTCAATGCAGAATGGCACTCGTGTGTACTTGTACCTGTACAATCACGAAATTCAATGGCACAAGATTTCAAGCATCAACTCTACGATAACAGTCGAATTGAATATACAAGTCCTTTTCTACCGGTAGCTTGAGGCTCCGAATCACATCACATCGTTGTTTGTCTGGCCACAATTCAAGAAAACCTGCTCGCATTTGTTTGTCTATTAGTGTACACGTACATTTCACACAGCTCAATCTGCTATCTGTGAAGGGCATCATGCCGAGAGCACTTGTGCACTATTCTGATAGCACCATCTATGATATCTTGCCCATCCAGAGTGCAAACGCCATTTCTCCTCCCCAATCGTCTCTACTCCATTCTGAGAAGTTGCAAGTAAACGCCATTATCATAAAGCACCCTCATAAGCCAACCCTATCATCGTAGCAGAACTCCATTTTCTCCACACTCTCTGACTCAAACCCCAGCCTAGACACAATTTCTGCATTCACATCAACGAGCTTGTAGAAACCGAACCGTTGCCATTGACCTGCGTCGAGGAAGAACCCATAGCCGCCTGCCCATGACCATTTGCCAGATTTGATGCCCTCGTGAGGTTGTGCATCTGCTCAATTTGCTTCTGTCTCAGATCATCTTGCTGTGCTTTACTCAAGTGTGTGCTCCAAGCAGTGCTGCCCGAAGTTGATGGGTGCCATGAGTGAGATACTGGAGAGGGCATGCCATTCATGGAGGAAGTTTGTCCGACCGGGTTCTGGAAATGCTGGCGGTTCTGAGGCATAGCAGGTGTTGGAGTTGAGAAGGACCGAGCCTGTGCAGATAGTTGTGTGCTGTACATGGTCTTCTGTGGCGAAGGTTGTCTTGCAAGACTGGCAGCATTTCCGTATCCATAGTTTATCCCATTCATTGTTGGTGATGGTGATGGCGGCATTGTCGTGGCCTGGGTTGATGAATAGGCTGGGCTGGAGTACCTTCCATTCATGGCAGCTTGGGCTGTCTGTTGGGGCATATAAGACTGGCCTCCAGGTCGATAGTTCTGTCCCGTGGGCGTGTGCTGGTACTGTTGTTGGGTCGATGGTGCGTACTGTTGTGGAACTGGCCGAGGGGCTTGGTGAGCATATGTCGGCGGCGTTCCATAGGATGATGGGCGGTAAGGGGGTGCAGGTGGTCGTTGAGTTTGGTAGGGAACTGGACCTGTGATTGGCTGGCGTTGGACAGAGCTCGATGGTGGCCGAGCGATACTCGGCGAGCCACTATAGTACTGCTGAGAACCAGTTCTGGGAGTACCATATTGATTGCCATAGGGACCAGTCGAGGTGGGACGGTGAAGTGAGGCGCTAGGTGGGATGCGAGATGCAGCAGTAGCTGCACTTATCGCGTCCCGATTTGCTCTAGCCGCAGCCTCTTCCTCCATAATACCCTTGTAATCATTCAACTGGACCTCAATCTTGGTGCTGATGCTAAGCTCCGCCAATCGGTCACCGTTCAATTTTGCAACAGCTGCGGGAGGCAAGCCGGCAATCATCAACGCCAATGACGATTTGAGGGTCTCGTACACTGCTTGCTCAGCATCACCAGGTTTGGAGGGTGTTCCAAGAGTGGTAACGTCAGGCGCAGAGGGAGAATATATTCCCGCTGAGCGACTGGCAGAGCTCAATGAACCATGTCGAATGCGTTGCATTGAACTCAACTGCTCCAACAATTCCGAGATGCCTTGGAGAACTTCTTCGACATCTTCCTCCTTGGGCGAATCCGTTGCCGCTCCCGAAGGAAGAAGGCTCGGATCGATTGCCTCATTTCCCAATTCCTCGATCGCGGCCTCAATTTTGGCGACATCTAATTCGGGAAGTTCCTCCTCTTCTACCATCTCAGGTTCTGTTGAATCATCGAGAAAACCACAGTTGTCTAGCATCCTCTCATAACTCTTCTTTCCAACCTTCTGCCACCATATGCGTTCAACAACACCAGTCGGTGCGACAGCGGCCGAATCGTCCTTGACTGGTGCGAATCCCGAGTATGCACCTCGGAAGAGCGCATCCAGCTTCGCCGCTTCCGACTCAGCGGTCTCGGCAACGACTTGAGGAGCTTTCGTAGAGGTCAAACTTAAGGCTCTGTCACGATGCTTTTTCTTATTGTCTGGAGAAGTTGTGGCATTGCTATAATCTAGCCATTGACCACTTGAGATTGGTTGAGTGAAATAGCTTGTACCTCGGATAGTTGGTTCGCTTGGAGCAGGCTGGTACCATCCTACTGCGGTAGACTTCGTGGTCGAATTTCTGGGCGGCTTTGGTGGCATCCACTTTAGATTGGCTGACGAGGCTCCAAACAAATCGCCCAGAGTCGCAACCCGCTCGTTAATCTCCACCAAAGCTGCATCCAAAGCTGTGGATTGGACCGGGACTAACTGCGTAGTCGAGATTCCGAGAGGGAGTGCATCCTCATCTATGGTCTGAAAGACGTCTCTGTTCTCACCAATGACTCTTGTTGGCTGTTGAAAGCTGGAGAACAGCTGCTTTTCTCCTTGAGCGTTACCAAGAAGTGTGAGAATTGATCTATTCTTGTCAGATCTTCCATTGATTTCAATGACGGCATTGGAGCCCAAGTTGCCATTAGCAGCATAGCTTGAAGCATTTCTTGCAGTATGAGCTCCCACGATTCGCTGCTTCATGTCGGCTCTCGCTCGCTCTGCAAGCTCGTGGGCTCGTTTCTTGAATGCATCTGCCTTCAGGAACAGCTCGGAATTTGGGTATGGCTTGTTTGAATTTCGAGTCAAAGAGTCTGGTGATGACCGATCTTTCAAATCCTCTACCGCCGCATCAATGTCCTCGACAAGCCGATCAATGCTAGTGTAGATACCCGATGACCATCTGCTCAAGATTGATGATTGCGTCTCGGCAGAGTCGTCGGCCTTTTGACGCTTTGCCTGGGGCCCAGAAGATGAAGGTCGTTCATTAAGAGGGTGGTTCAAGATAGAAGGCAGGGGGTCATGGCTACATCTACTATTAGCACTGTTCGATGAAGGTTCCTCGCGCAGAAAGTGATAACGTAGGACAGGTTGCATGAAAGACTCCAGGCTGAAAGGAGGTGAGGTTTGCGTAGCGGACTTACACTTTCAGTATATCAATGAAGTCGCAAATGAGCGACTTGGTATCTTCAGAGGGTATCTCTGTTGGTGACGCGCCCTTGAGTTGGGTATTGCCATTTGTGGAATTCTCGCCCTCAATCGTATCGTCGCGTTTTCGCTTTGCAGGGAGTGCGCCGCCGAGGTTTGGGGAGCCCGATTGTAATGGCGGACTCAAAACGCCATTGACTGAAGCCATGGTGAGATTGTGATGCGTTCGAA
Organism: Cairneyella variabilis; assembly: GCA_001625345.1. Taxonomy (NCBI): domain Eukaryota; kingdom Fungi; phylum Ascomycota; class Leotiomycetes; order Helotiales; genus Cairneyella; species Cairneyella variabilis. The sequence continues at coordinate 26,701 of AYLM01002931.1, forward strand.
GTAGGGGTTTTGATATCTGCTCCACGGTTCGTCGCGACCGCAGCTCGCGCTCGTAGAGCAAGCACAGCTGGTGACGAAGGGTACGGTCTAGCGAAAAGCACAATAAGTTGTTGTCAGAACACGAGGCCGAGCCTCGAATTCAGAAATTTCGGGAGGATGCGTCGAGAATTTCACCTGCGTAAGCAGTGTCAAGTCCTCGAAAAGGGTTTGGTTGGTGATACCATAGCAAGGCTTCAGAAAATGGAGGACGCTGCTGCACACCTGAACCGTCTTTTCGCTAGCGTCCGATGCACGTGATACTACCGGTCTCCGCCCCGTTCAGGTCGAGGCCGCGATTTTTTATTTTATGTAGAAGAGCAACGCACTCCATCCAGTCTTACTCTCAATTGAATCCAGAAATTTTGTTAACATGCTCAATTGCATATACCACAGGAAGACTTAGAGCCTTGTGGACAACATGTACGAATGCAATCTTGCCTTTTTCTCGCGAAATTAGGCCGCTGTCTACCCCGGCTTGCCAGCTCGCAAAGAAAGATAGTAGGTGCAATTATCCCAAGAAACCTAAGCATAAGGCTGACAGTGTTCCTTCAAGTCTATTCTCCGCCAGCTTGTACCAAAAAATGCTCGAGTTCTACACACTGGACGAAAATTAAGGCGTTATCTACTTCAGAACGATTATGGGTTGCAGAGACGTCCAGTTCCGAAGGTTCTTACGGGCAGCGCAATCCAGGAAGATGGGGGAACCTTGGTAGATGATGGGTCACAAGATGCTGGAAAGAGAGCCAATAACAATGGCGAACGCTGTATACACAGGATGCGTCCTGCTGGAAAGAGGCTGATCCGTCGTATCTCCTCACAAACGGGTGAGGAGGTGGTCCTCACAAAAGGGACTTTTCGAAAGGGGGTGCCTCTCAGCGGGTTCCGGAGGTTAAAACCAGATGAACTGGCGGATGGATATCATCCTTCGCCGAACTATGGGCCTCAGGGATCGCCACCTCAGAAGTCCTCCATTAGTCCCGAGGTGCTCAACATTTCAGCCGAACGCAGGACTTCTTCAGTCGCCACAGTTTTATCTGTTGGAGAGGAGGTAGAGGAGGCTGTGGACGACGATACATTCAGTGTGAAACATCTCGAAGGATCTCGCCCATCGCCATCCGGGGTTACGATTCCTCCTTCCGCTCTTGGCCAGTATCTTGAAATCACCGATGCATCTGAGAGAGAGCAATTTTGGCTGAGCATCAGACCCGTTATGAAGCCAGATTCGTTACCTATTATAGCTTTGTTCTTTCTTCACATGTCTTCCAACCCCGAGGTATAGTCCTTTCCATCAAACGGTGTTAATAGCCCTGACAAATTTTAGATCAGTCAGGGAGATATGGAGCGCTCTTTCAATATTGCGGCTCTGTCCTTTCTTGAAAAGAGAGGTTTTACTGCAAAGAATGTTGAGACCTGGACTTGGATTCTGTCAGGAGAGAGTCCGGACACCATGGCTGACAGGCTCGTTTCCACAAGCTCCGAATGTCCAATGTTCATCTTTCTCGAAATACTCCGAAGAGACATTTTGTTGGTGAAAAATCTTAAGGGTCTCTTAGGTTATGCATGGCAGCTTCTGGACAACGCCGGTCCAAATCCCTCGTCTTCACAACTTCCCTCGCATTCTACTGTTTTTCAGAAAGACCTGATATCAAGTGCGTCCAGTCTACCGAGTCGCGCCTGTCGTCGCGTCAACCTGAATACAAATGAATTCTCCTCGATGTTTAATCGTTTCCTACGACAGGTTCGTCGCATTTGGCCGCTTGCAATGGTTTCTGTGGCGCACATGATGGAGACGTATTTTTCGTTGGTTTCGAATGACACGAGTTGTGGGACAAGGAATTTAGATTCTCGCACCTATGCTCGATTTTGCGCACTGAACAATAAGGGTCTCTGTTCACTTGCCTTGCCAGCTTCTATAGGCCCATTCCAGTCCATGACCTATAATTGGACGGCTCAGAGAGTGCTTCTCGAGCTTGCTGGAAAGTTTGACCCACCTCTAATACTTGATCAGAAGAGTTACAGGGCCGTTGCAGTGGTTCTTGCTGCATCCAAGAAATCAGAGAGAGAATCGAAAGCTGCCACTCTCCGATCCAGGACCTGGCCTCCGTGGAGAATCGAGCAAGATGGCATGGACGCTCAAAGATCCCCTGAAGAGGATTTAAGTAGAGTTGTCTCAGCGCTAATGCGGTCGAAAGAATCCGGGTACCGTGAAGATACCCGCGATGAAGCTATAAAGGTTACAGGAGGACAGGATTCCGACGGCACTCCAACAATTCACACCCGGGCCTTATTCAAGTGGAGGAATTCAGAACTTGCTTCCAATCGGGCAAAACTACATTCTGATACAATCGTTTGGGCTGCAAGGATCGAAGCAACTCGTGACGTTCAAGAAGCCTGGAGCGCCTTTTCCGGATTTTGCCAGAAAGGGTGCTCTCCGAGCACGCCGATGTATCTTGCCATGTTTAAAAAGATCAACTACGAGAATGCACGACAAAGCCGATCATCGACATACGATGCGGCTCCAGGTGACGGAAGAGAAGTATTTCCTGCCTCTGACGATAACATGAGCGACTTCTACAAGTCTCGGGTTCAGCCCCCAAGCTTAGACGAACTTTACAAGCGCATGATTGATTCGGGACTCAAGCCATCTGGAAAGTGCCTTGCTTTTCTTGTTCAACACGCCAAAACGACCGATGCTGGTCTACGATATCTGAGCGATAGTGGATTGAACAGCGATGCTTTAGGTTATCTCGCCGGTCGTCCCAATATGCATTCATCTCCTGATGTGTTGAAGAAGGTACCAGACAATGTATTTGCAGCTTTCATAGGCTTGATTTGCCGCTTCGCTCCTCGGATCGAGTATGCTGGGGATCAAGAGGACTCTGATTCGAACAGCCGTATTCACAAACACTCCGAGGCGTATTCCCCTGATAGCGGCGACCATAGCCCTCAAGCGTGGAGTATTCGTCAATTCCGATCGCCAAGGTCACACGTGTTTCAAAATCCATTACACCATGCCGCTCTACTTCTACGGTATCGAAAAACCAAATACAGGCCCGCATGGTATCAACTTTTCAAGGGTCTGGCACGCCGTGGTGTCATCGTCTCTCGAGCTGACTCTGGCAGTCCAAAGCACGACGGATTTGCGTGGAAGGTCATCAGAGCAACACTGATCGATTTTCACAAGTGTGGTTTAGAACTCGACCCGCCGGGGTTTCTCATCGTCTGCGAAGCATTTACCAAAAAGGCCTTCTCCAACCATCATGTTCAGCGTTTTGGTGACAAAACAGGCAAACTTCATACGGCCTCCGACTTTCTCAAGGACAACTTCGCGAGACTTTCGGAGAGCAGCCCGCAGCCTCATATGATTCCTCGGCTCTTGCATTCTATAGGCGGGGCTCATTTGCACGCATATATCCGCGCTCTAGGAATAATCGGCGACAGGAAAGAGATTATCTCGGTTCTCGAATGGATGGTTGAGCACAAGGCTGAGCTTGAGCAAGTATCCGCCCAGACTCGAAATGGGAACACTTTGCTACATCGTACACTTTTGGCTGTTGCCATGTTCTGCAGAGGCACCGAATTCGAAGAAAAGGCTAAAGAGTTGATGGGAGGAGTTGAGAGCTGGGGAGGATGGCCGGACGACGCTGAAATCGAGGTTTATTTTTCAAAGTCCAGCATCTCCGCTCTTCCGTTCTCAAAAAACAATGGCATCAGACCACTTGTTGACCAGCTCGACCTCCGTGACAATGGTGAAATGAGGTCTCATGAAGACCCCTTGCAATCGGAAGAAGGGACTGGCCGAGAGGAGGAGCATGGTGCCACGGATGATATGTCTGAGACAGAAGATGAGGATGAGAGAAGGTGGAAGAGATGGGAAGAAAGTTCGTCATGAACTACTGCCTCCGCGATGTAAAAAATTTTGTACATTAGATGAGACTCAATGATACCCTGCATATATTAGTTATTAGAACGATTCCGTACCATATCTTAAACATTGGGATTATCTCCAGAAGGAGCACGTCCTCTACCATATTTTAAACGTCAAGTGACTGCTCTCCTTGATAACGTTTCACTCTCAGATGACCTCGGCAGTTGGATGGTACATTTTTCCCTTTCAAGGTATCACGTGACCAATGTCTCAACAGCTATCAATTTGAACAAAAGACGCTGTTGCAAATGAATATATAAACCTTTAGTTTCTGGCCTTGATTATATCACTCCAAGAAAGATCATTCCCCCGTCTTGCGCATCGCGTAGCGAGCCTCCGTTGAAGACGCAAGCGGCGTTTGGAGCGTTTCCCAGCCATTCTGTCTTGGCAAAAACAGCTCTGCCATTTGCCGCTTGTCGTATGCCCCGACTTAGGGCGGTTGCCTGACCACTCCAAATCGTCATCTGCAGCTCCCACCTCGCCTCCAGGTTCAGAGCTCATCCTTCCCTTCTCTCCGTATCAACAACAATCTATCAACATCTCGGATTGTCATTCATCACCATACCGTCGCCTATTACTTTGACAGTAATAGTATTTCATACGAATCGCAATCATGAAGGGCGCACTCTTCGCCGCAGCTACGCTACTTGGCTCTGTGAGCGCTGGCGTCCACAAGATGCCGTTGAAGAAGATCTCTTTGACGGAGCAGCTTGCTGGCGCCAATATCGACACCCACGTCAAGCACCTCGGTCAGAAGTACATGGGTATCCGACCCGAGTCTCACATCGATGAGATGTTCAAGGACACTGCCATTCATGATGAGAAGGGCGATCACACTGTCCCCGTGAGCAACTTCCTGAATGCGCAATGTAAGTAGAACTCTGCAGATAAGCTCGAAAAGCTCTAATATCCTCCCAGACTTCTCTGAGATTACCATTGGAACTCCTCCCCAAACCTTCAAGGTCGTCCTCGATACTGGAAGCTCCAACTTGTGGGTTCCTTCCCAGCAGTGCGGCTCAATCGCCTGCTACCTTCACACCAAGTATGATTCGTCTTCCTCATCTACATATAAGAAGAATGGAACCTCTTTCGAGATCCGATATGGTTCTGGTAGTCTCAGCGGTTTCGTCTCCCAAGATGTTATGACCATTGGCGATCTCAAAATCAAGGACCAAATCTTCGCCGAAGCTACCGAGGAGCCAGGTCTTGCTTTTGCCTTCGGTCGATTCGACGGTATCTTGGGTCTTGGTTATGACACCATCTCTGTCAACAGGATCCCTCCTCCATTCTACAACATGATTGATCAAGGTCTCTTGGACGAGCCCGTCTTCGGCTTCTACCTTGGCAATGCCGATAACGATGGTGATGACTCGGAGGCTATCTTCGGTGGTATCGACGAGTCTCACTACACTGGCAAGATGACCATGATTCCTTTGAGACGCAAGGCTTACTGGGAGGTTGATCTCGATGCCATCACGTTCGGTGACTCAACTGCTGAGCTCGAGAACACCGGTGTCATTCTTGACACCGGAACTTCTCTCATTGCCCTCCCATCCACCCTTGCTGAGCTTCTGAACAAGGAGATTGGTGCTAAGAAGGGATACAACGGACAATACACTGTTGAGTGCAACAAGCGCGACAGCCTTCCCGATATGTCTTTCAAGCTTAGCGGAAAGGATTTCTCTATTACCCCGTACGACTATATCCTTGAGGTTCAAGGATCTTGCATCTCCAGCTTCATGGGAATGGTAAGTTTCAACTTTATTATTGAAGCTTGTTGTGCTTTTGCTAATATCCGAATGGGACTTTCCTGAGCCCGTAGGCCCATTGGCCATCCTCGGCGATGCCTTCCTCCGAAAGTGGTACTCCGTCTACGATCTCGGCAAGGGACAAGTTGGTCTCGCTGCGGCCAAGGCATAAATCACTCCCTTAGCAACGACAAGTGAAGGCAGAAGGACTAAGTTGGATACGGTGGAGGAAAGACAGGCATGGAGATGGCGTTTCATTACTCTGTACTCTATGAACTCTCTGGCACTTTTTCTCTCCTATTTGCGGCTGCGATGAGCATGCTATACCTATGCACAGGCTAGGCTTGACGTTATTCCCTTCATGGCAATAATGATCACTGCGATCGGATTGGAATGGTTTCCTTTTGTAATCGTACAGTATTCAATGATATTCTGCCAATGACTTATGCGTGTAATTTTCTTGGTGAAGTGCGTGACGAGTTCTTTGGCTCTTGACGGCGTACTCGAGCTGCACTGTGCCTCATCTCCCTTGTGCTTCAAAGGCACTGATGCTTCGAATGTTGCATAAAATCACATTGCCATGACATTCATCACCAAAATATCTAAAGTAGTTAGAGCAGAGTAATGCACCAAGCAGAACTAGCTTACTTAATGACCTCATTATCTCCCTCTGTCACGATTTTAAGACCCTGAGGGCATGCCTTAAGAGGCCCCCCCGTTTTTGAAGGGTTGCCAGCCTGTGACAGGTTTCGGCCTAGCGATAGCGGAGAACACTTGATCCTATGCGATCTATTTTAAATAAAACTGGCACAAACTTGATATGTATCTGATTAAAAGAGACAAAGTGAAAAGTTACCTATCTGTTTATATAGCCCACACTTGAATGTCTGGAAATCTGGGGTGGATTTCTGTGTTGTTACACGGGCAAATATCTCGCGGGCGTACGATTTTGGGGCGGTCACTTTTCAAAGCCCTGCGCCGCCATTCCTCCTTCCGTATCAGTCCACCGAAGACTACTTAGACAGAACTACGCTTTTGATTTTCGTATGTAACATAGCACCTCTCCAAACCCGTTCTAACAACCCAGGCATCTTCTCACATCGTCGACAATATGCCTTTGGGCAACCGCAATCTGGGCCCTTACTATGCCGCGATGGAGGCGACCCAGCACTTCAAGATTCTAAATGGACTTGTGCAACCAGACGCATCCTCTACAGCAGCAGACGCACTGCAAGCGCTAAACGATCTTACCTCGGTCACAATATCGAACGATCCCAAATCTATCGGTAAACACCTTTGGGATACCTTCACCGCCCTCCTCGAGATAGCCGCACACACCGCGCCTGCTCAGCAGCCCAAACTTGTCGACTTTGTCGCTCAGCTTCAGAAAAAAACTGTAGCGGACCTAGCTACTGGCGAAGTGCTGAAGTTCGAGAACCTTAAAGTCTGGACAGACCTCCCTTCCTTTAGCTTGGCAGTTAGGGAAGAGTGGAACTTTAGTAAGTGCCGTATCTACTTACCTGATAGCTTGTTCTTTATGTGCTAAAAGGGGATATAGATCCATGGAACCCGAAGGCGAAGTCGGAGGAACGACAGAAATGGGAAAATCAAAATGCATTCCTCGCGCAGTTGAGTGCGGCCGCCGAGGTTGATAAATCGCATGATTGGCATCACACTCTAAACTTCTCGCTATTTGCTATGTGGGTTTTGCGAGAGGCTTTCGAGGTTGAGGCGCCTATGGAGGTACCGGCTCGAACTGCAGTAAGAGCGGCGTGCTGGTGGTTTATCTACGCAGCGAAGAGACTATGGGTGGACGTAGAGGATGGTCGAGTCTTCCAGGACAGATGGGGATATCCCGGAGGAAAATACCAGAACATGTCCTGGACTGGGTATAGCCGCGAGAGATGGGCTATTTGGGAGCAAGGTCTTCTAGATGCTAAGGCCGATTGCTCGGATGAGGAAACGAAGAAGCTAATCGAGGATGCTTACGTGAGCATCAAACGGGTTGTTGCAGTGTAAAGGAGGGAGCTAGGGTTGTTCATGTCAAGATCAACCTGTACTCATCCCTCGTGCCAAGGAAAAGCCAAAACAGCTTCCGGTATGCGCATGCAATACAAGTTGTTTATGCGAAGACTCTGGTGTTGAATTTCCCATTCAAGCTTTTCTCATACAAGCTTTTCCTGTTTAATTTTTCTTCTCTTCAAGTTGTGTTTGTGAATATAGGATAATGCAAGCCATAAGTATATGGCCGGGAAAGTCGCTTCAATTTGTACTATTATTAAACGTCTGGAGAGAATCCTTATTTCTTACCTTAACGTTCCAAAAACAAGGTCTTAATCCTAGGTACTTGTGACAGCCCAGTTGTTCCCAACTCGCTTAGTCACCTGCCCTAGTTTACCGCG
>AYLM01002932.1:0-16053 GCA_001625345.1 Cairneyella variabilis
TGAGAGCCACCGCCCTAAAAGTTTATGTATTTAAAGTCGATTCTTGCAGAGGATCCTTCTCCTTTCTTTAGCTTTGTTTTCTCGTCAATACAGTACCTTCTGCAAGAGTCGCCGTTGCGTGACACCCGTTGTAGAGCTGTCACAAGTAAGAAAATTAGATTACTTTTAGATTTCTTATAGATATATTATAAATAGAGGCGTTAAGAATAGTATAAATATTTGAGGAATAAGAGAAGTATAAGTAGAATAGTTCCTTAAGAGAGAGAGAGAGAGAGAGAGAGAGAGAGAGAGATAGTTATAGTCTTAACACCTAGAATTTAAGCTTTAACCTCTTCTTGATTCTTATATTATCTATAACTAGCTAGATTAATACTACTACCGACCAGCAACTCTTTCACAAAGCGGCTGCGCGAAATTCATTTCTATGAGAACAAATACGATTATCATACTCGGAGTAAAATTCACGATTGATACAACAAAAGTAATAAAGATATGAAAAGAGGGAATATTGGAACAATTCCTAGAGAACGCTTACAGAGATCATGAGTACGACGCAATTCTTCTCTTTGGCGCTGTTGGTCTTCATGGATCATCAGAACAGAGCCCGAACTGCGGCCAAAGATCAAAGAATACGGGAATTGGGAGATGAGATACAACAGTTGCGGAACTCGACTGCCTAGGAACCATTCGTAACATTAAGGGGCCCAAGGGAATGAAAAGAGGAGATTTAAATTTGAGAGAGGAGGTAGCTCGACTGCAGTCTTGAAGGTATAGAAAACTAGCTGCTCCGCGTAACTGGTTCGAGAAGGAAGGCGCTGAAAGCCCAAAACACATTAGACTCTTAAAGGTTACAGTTTATCATCTATCACCATCCCAATTCTTATTTCAAATTAAACGTAATATGAGTTTTGGGAGTCTCCCAGCATCCTAGTTTCCAGGATTTCTCTCAAATTTGATTCACTTCCTGTACCAAATTCTTGTAGTCTTCATCCTCCTGATTTTCCTCTGGAGTTGGAAGATTCCCTGAATCAGCGCCTCCGCGGTTGGGGGACCTGGCTTCTATCAGCGAGTCCCAGCCAAAACCGCAACCAGTTGACAGAAAGAAGTCGAACAGCACTTACATCCAGGCACATAAATATCCACCGGGACAACCCTATCACACCCCCTCACCACGCTATAGCTCCAATGATAATACCCTCCTCCATTCGCACAGCTCCCCATGCTGATCACCCACCTTGGGTCTGGCATCTGATCATACAACAATCTTAATGCTGGAGCCATTTTGTTGGTCAGTGTCCCGGCTACGATCATGATATCGGACTGGCGAGGCGATGCGCGCGGGATGACGCCGAGTCGGTCGACGTCGTAGCGTGGCATGGAAATGTGCATCATTTCTATGCCGCAGCAGGCGAGGCCGAAGGTTAGGTAGTGTAGGGAACCGTTACGGACCCAGGAGGTGAGTTGGTCGAGGGATGTTCTGAGTCAAGAAATCAGCGATCACTGTGGTGTGAAATGGAAGAGGCGTGCTCGAGTGGGAGGAAAAACTTGCAATGCGTATTCAACGACACCATTACTGCCATCTTGACTAGGAAGGAGGACTCTCTGCTTCTCGGTGGCACTCAGACTGCTGGAAAGCTTCGGAAATGCCTGTGAATTCTTGGAAGTGGTTGTTATCATTCGAGTTTCGATGCAACGGGTTGCAGGTCGGTATCGATGGAGGCCTGAGATACCCAGAGCCCGAGGGGATGTCTGGAGACAGTGTTACGTGATAGCTTTATCTCTATCTCTGGAAGGACTTACGTCCATTAGGGACAGGCTTTTGCGGCTCCATGTCTCTAGAGCCAATCGCGAGTAGGTCGAAGTCATGATCACTGCTTTTGACATCTCTAAGGAAGCACTACGTGTTCGACCTCCCAAAAAACCTCTTTTGGTAAAGGGAATTGAAGCTTTGATATTGACATTCAAATGCCTCAGAGAGCGACCATTAAATAACTCCTCAGGAAGCTATTCTCAACTAAACAAGGCCAGAAGTGAGGTTCGGAAAGCGGAGAATGCATAAGGCTGAAGACGAGAATGAGACGTCGGAAGTTCACGGTTGGCTAATTTGTGGCTTCCATTTTTTCCTGATTAGTATGCTGAGATGAGACTGCGGGGAAGAGATGTGCCGATGCTGACATGCCTATAAGCGAGATCTGCAACGTGACCGCCTTGCTTTTGAGTTCAGGATCGAACTAAATTCATTTACAAATCCTTAAAGAGATGTAATAATCTTGCGCCGATTTATTTGCCTTTCATCCTCAAAGATAACTCGCAATAGATGATGTTTGGACGCAAAATCCTCACTGAAGTCCTGAGTGGAGCCTCCACACTTTAGCCGAGAGGAAAGGGAGCAACGCATTGCGGGTGTCGTTCGAAGAGAGATGATGTGCTTCATCACTATGCAGTACTTGAACTTGTTAAGACCGGAGTCTAAATATATGATTTATCTCGTCTGTAGGATAGTCCTCCGTCTCCGCTAAATATAGCTTTTATTGGCACGTGACACTCCAAGTTCTTACCTCGCTTCCGAGAAAAGAAGTGGTTGTGCTAAGGCAAGAGCAAAAGGTGTCGCTAAGGGCCAGGAATACTACATCGTCTATCCGTAATCCTTCATTTATTGCCTCAATTCACGAACTTATTCTCCAACCGTCGTAGTTCTTGACTTCTCTCGTTGCCCTCTTGGAGGCCAATTACACAACTGGCCACCGCTGAATACGACGGAGGCCGCTCCGATCTTTGATAATCTTCGTCCTTTTCGTTCTCAAGATAGAACTTCTCGTGGTGGTGACGATTTTAAAATTTAAGATATATGTGTAGTAACAAATAACGCAGCTAGTGGAAGCTGTGACCGAGGGTCGAGGGAGATGTGTTACCCGCACTGGAGAGGGTGTTTCTAGTGGCGCGACGAAACACGATTCTACGGGGAGCTAGAATAAGGAACAATATATGTATTGTAAAAGAAATTGATAAGAGAAATAAAGTATTTTGACAATAGGCATACTTTGAGTCGACTTTTGGTGTGCTATTTAGACCTAAATGACATGTGTCATAGCACTAAAATTCTTGTGTCGGTCCCAAGAAATGAAGCGGCTTTCTAGTGCCTTTGAGATTAAGCTACCGCAAGATATTGACCAGGTTTGAGAAACACTTTAGTGCTAAAGTCATCTTTAGAAGTGTAAAAGAGGACTTTTTAAGTCACCTGTGGGCACCTTGGACCCGAAAGTACCGTACCCGATGAACTATAAAACCGAGATATCCTCACGAATAAAAAGACGCCGCAAAATATTGAGATATCATACACAGCTTACATTTCATATGAAACAAACTCGCCATATCACCATAGATAGTTCAATCATCGCTGCGAAGGGTCATGACTCGATCAACCCTGTACGCAACTGGATCTTATCCCTCCTCAAGCATCGCCTTCTCCAGCGCTACCCAATGCAAGCTCCAATTACGAGGTCTTTCGGAAAGGCGCATTGCACCGCTGAAGAAAGGGCCGAAGAAGAACCAAGCTCAGACTCTAGAAAACCGACATCTTGGTGGAATTCGAACGCAGTGGCTATTTCGGTTATGGTTGCTAATATTGACAGCAACCTGCTGCGCAACGAAAAAATATTGTCTCGAAAGTACTGCGAAAGTGGAGTCTAAGGAACTCCACAAATCGCAAAAGGAAATAAAAGCATTGCAACGCAACGTGAAAAGACTCGAGGAAGCGCTAGCAGACTCCAAAAAGAAGGAAGCGAGACCAACAATTTGGCAGAGAGTGCCAGAGAAGTGAAGCAAATATTTTAAGTGGAGTATTCATAGCGCACAATAAGAATAATTGTTCCAAATCATTCTCATTTCTTCCCTGGCATTGTTGAGAATAATATTTAACAGAAATGGCAGAATGTGGATGACTGAAACTCTAAGCAGCAAGATTGAAGCAATGAGAAACCTGCAACTATAAGCAGAGACGCCGCAAGCAATAAACCCCCGCAGATGATTCAATCCCTGAGACATTCACCAACTTGAGATATCTACGTGCGAGCTCTGTTTGTGTCCAGATTCCTCATATTCGCAGATCATTCCAGCAGTACTCAAATGAATACGGCCATTCAATTTATGACAGACTACCAGATTTCCTCCCGTAGACCACAGTCCTGTAAATTTAGTCAATATCAATCACATAATTGAAGCAGCGACTTACACAGGACAATAGCAATGGACATTCGTATCCACAACATCCTTCTTCACCTCCACCACAAACTCTTTCACTTTCTCAGCCGACCACCCCATCGACCCCATCACCTTGAGGCTCATGCCTTCCAATCCGTTCAGAAAATCAGCTTGCGCATACACCGCGATCTTCTTATAATACTTTCCTTTCGCCCACGCATTCAGCGGCCAATAAAACCTCTTCTCCACGACATCATCAAATCCAATCTCTTCCATCCAACGCTTATAGTGCTTGGTATTGGTCCATGGGCGTCCGAGATCTGCGGCTCCCTTGCTAATTATCTCGAACCATTGGTAGAGTGGGGACTCAGTAGGAGGATCGCCGAGGAACTCGAATGGGAAAAGTAGGTCTTGCATCTCGAGATAGCCACCAGGGACGAGCGCATTATAGGCTTTCTGGAGAACGCTCTTAGGGTCTTTGAAGCATGACAGGAGAGCACGGCCGTGGATGAAGTCGAATTGGGTGTTGAAGATCCACTCGTCTTCCGCGTCGTCGATCTCGAAGCGACAGTTAGGAGGCACGCTTGGCAGTCAGAAGAGGTTTCATGGTCAAGTGATCTTGGGCAGGCTTACTAGAGTGGCTGAATTGCACTGAGATCGGTTCCAAGGACTTGGGATGTTGGATACTGTTGCGCTACGAGCACATGGTCAGGCGCTGGTTTCATGATGAGAAAATGTAGTCGGTCAACTTACCGAATTCTATCGCCCAAAGTCCCGTTCCTAGATCAAATCAGAATAATGGATGCTAGCAAAGAAGGCAGTTTGTCTCTTACCAGTTCCAATGTCAAGCACTTGCTTTGGACCTGGTTTTGGATTCGACGAAATGGGTGCTAGATGAAGCTTTCCATCAAGAGTCAAAAAGAACATGGCATGCTGTATGTCTGTTGTAGCATTAGCGCGTGTCGACTTCACTGAAAAGAGAGCATACTGAGTCTTTCTTGCTCTTGCTGTTAGAATGTCAGCCAATTTCTGCACATGGATTGCTTGGTTGTTCACTCCAACAACGCACCTGGTCATTTGGTAACATATATTCTAAGTGGTCATTGGTAAATTAAGGGCACGGAATGACTGGGATACTCACTTCCTGATCGAAATCGATGATAAGTCCGTCCATTCTCCTCAACATGCTCGTAGATGCTGGATCTTAAAGATGCCGTGGAGGATCTGCTTGAAGTGTTAGAAACGAGATTTCAATAACAGTTTGAGCTGCACGGACTCGACACTCAAATCGCCCACCACAGAGTCAGCGTCATCACCCTGTCAATTATGAATTAGCTTTAAAGCTCCCCATAGTGCTGGGGGTTATATCTGAGTCACTTACTGGACCGTCTCCGTTATCCACCAAAGGGGGCGAAGCACCACCATATTTTACGGTAGCTACTGCCTCTGGCGACCGGGCTGTGTCAGGTCCTGCTTCTGTGGCGGACGCCAGACTACCCGACGGCTGTTCACTTTTACTATCTGCCATGATATCCAGAAATTATTTAAAGTTCAAGGAATGACATGAGGAGTGAAGTGTTTGGTACTTCCGAGGTGGCGGTGGGCGGGTCGGTGCCTCCCGTGTGTATCCGCTTTGAGACAGAGATGCATGACGCTAGCGCAATACAGGAAGGTCAAAGGGCAACCATTGAACATTCTGGTAAGTTATCTGAAAGCTCGGAATACCTTTTGGTATAGAACAGGCTTCAATGAAACTGGGAAAGAAAAGTCATTCGAGAACGAATAGGATATTATCAAGGCTAGCTACTTCGTTGTGCTGCAAACTAGTGCTTACCCTAACCGAACCAAGAATGCAGCCCTGACCTGACTTCCTCCCCTGTCTTTTGAATGATGGTTGTTTCATTAATGCACTTGAATGTACAACCTACTATCATCCAGTAGGCTGGAACTGAATCGTCTGCGAAAACTTTAATGTATATATATAATTGGAGTACTGATGCTCACGGAGGAAGCATTCCTAGTCCTTGGGTATCTTACCTGTTTTTGCCATAGGAATTGCCTTGAATATCACGAGAACTACTCTTCAGCGAGATTATTTTGATCTCTGGAGAAATTTCAGCACGAAATTGAGAAGACACTGGTGAGAAACTCACGGTAAGACAAGGTTTGGCATGAACCAAGCGATAAGGAAGCTCGGAATAGATGTTCCAAGGGCAGCATAAGTGAAGTACCTGCAATCTCATTAGTAAGTCTTCGATGCTAAAAGTTTTCGGTTATCTTGACCTCATCACATTCGAATACTGCAACAAGGTTAGCTTGGGGGTTTCAAACTTATGGCAAGATTATACTCACTGCATAATTAAGAGCAATCTTACTCACGGAACCCCAGGCTGGCTACACCCCCGTAATCGAATTGAACAAGCTATCCACCAGCTGCTCCGTCGCACTCCCACCCAACTCCTTCCACAACTGTCCCTTAAACGTATTCGTATATATCCCACCGGCAATACTAGCACCAATACTACTCCCCAAGAACGAGCAGCAAATCACCAACGCAGTGATCTGTGCCAACTGCGAATGCGGGACTTGAATTTGAGCCGATACCAACACACATGTTTGGATGATCCGGCTTCCGATTCCTTGAATAAGCTGTGCAATGAAGAGCTCAGCGGTCGAGTTATTCGCGCCTCGCAGACGGATCATGATGCCGTAGCCGATGGGACGGATAGTTACGCCAGCGAGAATGAGGTACTTGTATCGTCGCGTTTTGAGCATGATCCAGCCGGCAATGATGCCGGAGAGACATTGCGTCACGCCGTTGGTGTAGATGTAGAACGTCGCGACGCGTATAGGGAAATCATGCGTGACTGTGGCCCAGGCGTAGAGGTAAGTGTGTGTGCATGAGAAACCGAGGGAATCAGTGGCGATGAGCAGGATTGAGGTCACAATGGACAGGTTCTTGAAATAGTGTATTGTGACGAGTGGGTGTTTGGCATAGTATTTCTCGTAGAAGGGGAGGGCGATGAGGAAGAGACCTCCCAGTGCAGTTAGCACGTCCAGGTAAGGCGTCCGCCATTTGGAAGTGGTGGTTGATGCGAGCGTGAGAGGGAGTAGGATCATCGCGAAGCCGCCAGAGAAGAGAACTGTTCCGCCGAGGTCAATAAGAGAGCAGAATCCATAGAGTGATATTTTGGTGGTCATGACGATGCCGGCTTTCTTTGCTTTATGCTGGAAGTAAAGAAGTGTCGTGATGATGAAACTTGCGCAGAAAGGCACAATGATTGCCATCATACCGATTCCCCATCGCCAGCCTATTCCCTTGACGACGCTTTCTGTGATGAACGCAGCAATCCATGGCATGATTAAGAATGGGAAGAATGAGATACCTATGGCAAGACCTCTCCATCTGGCTGTTGAGATATCTGAAATTATGATATCGTTCATGATGTTGGTCCCAGATTGCCCGATGCTGTAGAAGATGATTCCAGCGGCGTAGTCATTGATGCTTTTAGATGAGGCGCAAAGTATGTAGGATAGTAAATAGCAGGAGATGGTTAAGATGTATGTTTCTCCTCTACCAATGATGTTGGAAAGCTTCGCAATCGGAGGTTTAATGACTGCAAAGATGATCACGCTTGCTGTTCTAAGCGTGCCTAGGAGAGAGATTTCGTTGAACGAAGATGTAGCATAGTTCTGATAGACATACACAGTCGAGTTGTCAAGTTCACTACTCTAGTAAGTATTTATCATCTCTGAGAAAGATTTCAGAACTCACTACATGATCATCATCATGGCTATGCTGTGATATGGTCAGTTTCACGTGCCTGGAATCTTGGCTGGAGAACCTTACCCAGCTATGATAATGTATCTTCCATGCTTGCCCCAGACAGCTTGAGTTGCCTCGACTCTGGCGACTCCAGACTCAAAAATCGGTTGGTCGATTGTCTTCTGCAGCGCCTCATCAACTCCCACCTCGAAATTGCGCTTGTTGGCATTGTCATTCTTGTGCAAGGCGGAATTCATTTCGAGTGTCATATCCACGGACTCAATTTGGTCTGGTGAGGGACGCAGGTTCGCCGAAATGGAGTTCAACAACCCCATGATGGGATGATATCGAAGGTGGTCGTTGTCGAAAACTTTGTTCCTCACCCAGAAAGTTTCGAGTCGCCTGTCAAGAGATCAGCGGGCCAAGAAACTTTATATTGGGCCACATGGATATGCTTGTGCCACCACCCTTGACTCTATGAACGGTCCTTGGACGTAAGCAAACCCTAGTTCAAGCTATCTAGCATAGGGTTGGTTCGATTTCGATCAAATCAATCAGGTGCGACTGAGTAGATGTGGAAACCCAACACGCCCTCTATGCGACGCTCTACATTCGGATTCCGGGACCAAATCCGACTTTGGAACGTAGCATTTGATATCTAACATTTGTTAGATTCCCCTTGCTCTGATAAGAGGGATATTGGGGCAAGAGATAGCATAGATAATGGCGTAAGCACGATCTGGGGTAGCGGGGAACCGTTAAAACTAGTATGCAGAAGTGGGATGAGGAAGCGTGACGGAAAGTAGCTAAGGAGAACGTCACGAGACAGTATTGTAACGATATCGAAGATGTACAACAGTTAGGGAGATTCGAATAAGTGTTTTATTTGTACCCAATTCTCAACGACCGATAAATAATTCCTAACATCTAAATTCCTACGGGAAGCGAACCAACATCGTGGTAAACTAGGCGAGGACTCCCAAAGTGACGACGAGAATCTAAATTGAAGATGGCAAACAAACAAACCCCAAGCTTGATGAAGAGAAGAAAAGGCAACAAGAGTATATGTAATGTGAAGCAGACATCCCCAATACTCGTGAAGCGCGACCACGCAGCAGCCACCATGCGATCGAAACTCTATGCCAAGAGCATGACAGCAAACACACCAACAGCAGCAAGGACAGAGCTCCATGCCCAGCTGTTACCAGAAGCAGCCGAAGCTGGCATCATGGTGTTGTTAGACGCCATGGCTGGTTTTATCATAGTCGATTGGATAACGTTGGTACGGGCATATAGCTCATTGTCGCAACAGGGTAGATGGTAGTATAACTTGTTGCCGATGTTCTGTACAGGAAATTGGCCACCGTTGCTGCGCGAGCTGAGACCGTGACGACTGTAGTACTATAAAGAACGGCCCTGGCAGCAGAGGTACTCGTGCTTGCGCTTTGGTATGGACAGTTTGTGACGGTGGAAGCACAGGCCATGACAGTGACTACCTGCGTCGCGTAGATGGTAGAAGTCAACAGCAAGTTATTATTGTTCGCATACAGGGAAAGGCCGATCGCCATTTGTCGTTTCTTAGATTCTGGAGGAGCCCCGCACACTTCATTTGGGTTTCCGGGGCAGGGGATATTGCACGAAGAGTTCGAGAGTTGAGTTAAGCTGCCCGATGAAGGCGTTGTTGCTAAACAGTAACACGCCCTGGTAAAGTGTTAGCATACAATATCGAGTACTTTCATTTGCTGTGAGTACTCACATCCTTTGAATTCCGAAGTACATGGTGCCGGTGCTGTTGTAGGTTGACAAGCACATATCAGCAGTCATGTTGGGGGACATGGTCATGTCGCTTGCAAGAGATCTGCTTCCAAGACCCCTGAATCCGACATAACTCCACCCTGGCGCGCTGATAGGCATTAGAGTCGAAGTTGCCATCCCCGTTGTCATGTTACCATTAGAGAAAGGGACCATCACAGGGGCAGTTGCCGTCACAGCCATCGAGGTAGTCTTCACAGGCATGACTGTGTTAGTGGTGGTGCTCATTGCGTTTGCCATATAAAGGTTAAGAAGGCTGTAGTCACCACATTGAGATCTAGCATCGCCTTGGCAGGACTTGGTTCGGAGACTCGGCGTCTAGGTAGCATCCCAAGCTTGACCATCCAGAGACAGCCATCGGTGTTGGCATTGCCATAGCAGTGGTAGTAGCCATCCTATAGAGGATATGTTAGAATTGTAGGAAACCAGAGCTTAACCAGGCCTCAGGCTCAGAGCACTCACTTAAAATAATTCGACTGAACTAAGCGAGTGTGGTGAAAATATCAGAATGCAGTTTTTTTGATGCAAAGGGAAGCTTGGTTCTCCACTGGACTACAGAGAGAGACCAGTATATAGTTGAGAATGGATCACCATCAGAGCGCGTCTAGAGCGCAGGAAGCCCTGTCGAGGGGAGGCATGTTGGGTGGTGGCGGGAAAAGCCTCTGCACGCGATGTTTGCGAATTCAGGAATGCACTTTTGGTGGAAACCCATCGAGTAAATCGACGGAAGGAAAACAAAACTGAGTAAGGGTACGATAAGGGTTGTAAACCGGTTAGATACTCTGGCCCTCTGCGATACTGCGCCTCGAAATGCGATAACTAATCGCAGCCATAGGAGTTTTATGATCAGAAGCGAGGAATAAATGGGAACTGTGTGCAGGGCCCTGGAGCTGGACTCAGCAATTCAAGACCAATTAACGCGCTTGTGGTGTAAATTAATTGATCAAGGAGTGGAATTCTGGTGTGGTGATTTTTTCATGAGTGAAGGTGGAGGAAGAGTGAGGGACAAAATGCGTCCTAGTCCTGAATTGCAAACGTATCAAAGTAGTTATCACATGACTGAAAGCTAGAGACCAGTATACTCGGCTTTGTTGACTTGAGACATACGGTACAGGGAAAATAAGGTTCTTCTGCCTGAATATTTAGGATCAAGATACAAATGGGAACTCAATTGAAAAAAGTGAAACGAGAGGGCTCGCATCACGTGCATAGGCATTGAGCGTCCCAATGTTTTAGAACCCCGCGTGAGACAAACACCACCACAGCTCCTGCAGCGCGTCAGCTTCCACCAGTACACTATCTCGTCGAATCGATCCTACATACAAGATATCGAGAACTCACATACTCACACTCGGTTATGTCAAATCGCCCTCTATACTTTCGTGCTATGGCGCTTGACCTTCCCGCGGAGCTCATCGTTCAGATACTCTTGTGTATCGATGAGAAATATGCCACCACTCTTTTAGGAACTCAAAGGTGAGATTTAGGGCTTACTAGGGGTCATGGCTGAGTTATTGAGTTCTCCGATGGATCCAGATACAGGCGTAGGTATAAATGCAGGTACAAGTACAAGTGCAGATACAGGTGGACGTTCAAGGTCTGTAGAGGTACACAATCTTGACGACACAACAAGGCAGACCAAAAGGTTTCCAACGAAATCCTTCAGCTCGGCTATGATACCGCAATATCAACACGCGATCCTAGTATCCACAGACCTCCGCCTATCTTCAGTTAACTCCATTTGTTCGCTCGTCGCCCAAAATCGACACAGTCTGATTGATCCTACCATGCATCGCAGCCTCATTCACATTCGAATCCGACCCAACTTCCGTATACGTCCATTGAACAACACTTTTTCCTTTATTCAACTTGCTCGGATTCTTGCTTCGAGGTATTGAGTTGCTGAGCTCGACGTCTTCGTTCGAGTTCTTGCTCTTGGCCGCGCGGTCCACGCAGCAGGTCAGGAGGTTGTTGACCGCGGGGAGACTGGCACATATCAGGCCTATGGTCACTTCTGCTGAGCTGGATTGAGAAGCGATGTCAGTGATTCGCTGATGTCGAGATAAACCGTCCATAATATCAAAGAACAACTCACCCCAACAACCCAAACTGAATAATCGTTACACTCGTATCCGGATTATTCCCAATCTTGAAAATCAAAAACAAGCGCACGATACTGAAGCAAGTCGCCACCCCTCCAGCACTCAACAGCGCCACGATCTTCAATTTTCGCCTCAGCGACATACGTAATGTCCATATCAGCGGAATCGGAATGACAAGGACTGCGATATCGGTCGTGACACTGATGAGTGTATCTGCGATGAATAGCGAGTGCTCGTCTAGGCATGTGGATGGAATATCAGGGTCCCAGAATCCGGCGATTGGGTGGCAGATTAGGATCTTGATGAAGAGGACGGGAAGATAGTAGCACACCATTGCGCCGATGAAGATGTATATGCCGATTACGGTGCGCTGAAGAGGAGCAAAGACTCGGGTTGAGATAAGGAGGAGGGTGATTTTGATGAGGAGTGCTGTGGGACCGTAGATGAGGGAGCCGCGGTAGACGCCCTGAGTGGTTATCAGCGGGTCATCTGGGAATAGTGAAGTGTTACTGTGGATTTACCTTGTAGAAGTTTTTCAATTGCCCTCTGGTGATCTCCCATTGATGGTAGCCACCTCCTTCATAGCTCACTGCACGAGATCAGTCCTGAAGTTTTGGAAGGTGGAACGGCGAGGGCATACTCAACAATGTGTTGATGCAATAGGCAAGGAACATTGTCTACCGAAAGATCAGTTCCGATCCTCTCTGTCTTCCGTTTGGAGTCACATACGAAAGCTGCAATGCAAACCCCTGAGCGAGCCGAGTTAGCATGTCTCCGCAGTTATTTATGATCAAACAGAGTGGGCAGGCTCACAATCTTCTCGGTTCATGCATCTTTGGATCTTTGATTTGGTGTAGATCCGTAACATAATCAGTGGAGTGACGATGCACATGCATACAATATGGGTGATTGCATTAAGTGAGCTTGCGATGTCTTTTGGATGTTGGAAATTGGGCGTCACTCCCGGCGGAGGTGGCAAAGCTCCATCGGAGTCAGACATCGCCAGATGTTAGGTAAGTCGAACCACAGAAGTACCTTCACAAAAAAAAGGCAATCGCCAGTTCAAGCGGACTTCAGTGAACATATATACTTTGTACTGGCCAAGTGCTCGAACTCTCATTCCAAGCGCCATAGCGCAATATACCTTCGGAGGACAAACGCTGGAGATGCATTCGACGATAAGAAGTTTACCAGATGAGACTCTGTGGCGGTAACATCCTCCGAAAGGTTTGTGTGGTCCTTCGTCAAGAGTTCCTTCCTATTGATGACCCATGCTATGAGAAGCATTCTCGAATGTCGCAGATCCTCCACCCACAGCTCAAACGACAAAATCGGGCATGGGAAGCCAGATATCAGACTGACAGGTGGGAACTAATCGCATTGACGAGGCGTATTAATCACACTATCGCCCAATCGAAGAGTCCAGAGACTCATACTTTAAGCTTCAGATGAGACCGCCTCGAACTCAATCTGATAAGCGCAGTGTCAATGCACCGACACATGCATGACTGGGAAGAGCAGACGAGTCAGCAACTCAAGACTTAAAGTGCCAGAGAAAATGTTCAAATATAAAGTTTCAGTATCGGAAAAACCTTCGTGTTCGTGCAACTTTCGCTTGCTCTGGTGAGGAACCGTCCCCACGTCGCGATGCAATATGGCCTCAGTTGATGTGATCAAGAGTTTGAGGCACTTAGTCGTCGCAAATTATGTCTCGCCAGATTGAGCTGCCAGCGGTCCGTAGTTTCGTGTATGTAAGATGGGAAACCCGAATGCCATGTTCCGTCTTATCTGTGGAGAATTCAAAACGGCAACATTTGAAGCCTAGATCACCAGCTCGTAGTTGCTCCAAATTGATGGTAGAGAGTCGAGGAGTATGTGTAGATCTGTTCTGTAGAACCTCCAGAAGCCACATCACTCGGTATGTTTCCGTCTCGAGCTCCAGGGGAAACAACGCCCATAGATTATTCCAGATATTCTCATTAAATGGGAAGTCGATCTGCTCGAATGGTTTGTCAGCGGGGATGAGAAATGGGATGGGCGAAGAAACTCGGCAGACCACAGAGAATTGTTGATACTCACTTGTATCTCATCCACAGTCGAAGGAAGTAACTTGTACATCCCTTCGCCCGTAGTGTACAGTTCAGGTGCAGAAAAGAAGCACTTGGCTGGACATCGAAGATATTTGAGAGCTTTCATGGAACTTAAGTCCATTCGGGACCCATCGTGACCTAGCCATTCAGTCCAATCGTTGCTCAAGCAAAGTCTCTGAAGACAGTTCTGCACGGGTAGAAGTGATCCCGTGATACCTATCGGTGATAAAAGACTTTGAAGAATGTCCTTCTTCTCCCTCAGAGACGTTCTGACATATGGGGTGTAGCCAGGAAAGCCGCACCGTAGCTCCTTGAGTGCGGTAGGCCATCCAAGCAGTGTCCGTAAGTTTGCTTCACTCAGATGAAAGTGAGGACTGATTATCAGAGTCTCTACTTGAGAGACACCATTTGTCAAGTCACCAAGTGGTTGAAACTCCTGGGCCAGTGCGAAATACGCGATGTGTAGCTCCTTGATAGATTCAAGTACAAATAGTCGTGCCAACTCGTTCGCACTCAAATACCAGGAGAAAAACCGAAGTCTGGAAAGTCTTCTTAGATTATTGGTCCTCAAAAAGGTTGTTCGCAAAGCTGGTGACCCGTCTTCGTGGCAAATGATGAGGCTCCGAAGATGGTGAAGTTTTTCAAGAAGTTTGTGAACCTTAGTGCACATCAGCATATCTTCGGTGGGTCCTAAGGTTAAGTCCAACCCTCGAACAAGATTTGCGAGGTCAGGGTTCTCGTTGAGAATGCGTATAAATTGGTAGCTTCTGGCCTTCCATGATGGATGATTGGTTCCGAAGTACAGAAAGACCTGAGCGAATAGGAACGGGCGTGCTAGGACAGCCAACCGGCGCGATGAGCGTGCAATTTGGCAAAGGTCGTTTTTCTCATTGAGATATGAAAGGATCAGAATGATAGTCTCGGTTGGGAGGTCGTTGATGCTGGCCATCGGAAATGCCACATTTGGATGGAGGCCGGCTGTGTCGAAATAAGCCCCAGTGCCCGAGCTTTCATGACGTCCGGGGGCTTGTCGCTTACTGCGCCACCTCTAAAGGCCATATCCCGTATCAGGAATGCCTCGCGACAGCAGGGCTGAGTCTTCGAGAAGCCGATCTTATCTTGCCCTATCAAAATGTACAGCAACTTGATTACCCAAAACAGCAATGGGCCTATGAGAAATGACGGAGAGTCAACAAGATGAGGTATAAGTACAATTCTATTCCACCAACCTAAACTTCTCACATTACCTTGACATTTGCGGCTTACCATTCTCAGAACTTCAAGCTTTCCGCTCAACTCTTGAGTATATCAAGTACTCTTGAGCAGTCCTCCTTTTTTACTTCACGATGGCATTTGTACTCATTGGTCTCGGAAAGCGTATATACCGGGAGATCGAAAAGTCTCAAGGCCAATCTGAGAACTTAACACAAAACAACTCCTCCAACCGCCAACAAAATACCAATACGCAGCAATACTACTCTCCCTCCTACAACGCACAACAGTCTCTTGTCGCAACCACAAAGCATAATTCCCAGACCCCAGTCGACGAACCACCTCCTCCTTACGAGGAGCGAGCTCCTGCGCAATCACAAACGAGAGCAGAGCGTCGCGTCCAGCAAGAACCTCAACTAGAGTACCAGCAGAGTGAGAGATTGCCGAATGATAGGGTGTATGGTGTAGCAGGAGGGAATGGTGTGAGAGAGGGAGTGAGAAGACAGGATTATTATTCGGGCTATGATGATGGGTATGATGCTGTATACGGTCGTGGAGGAAGGAGGGGTAGACGGGAGAGCAGGCGCGAGAGGAGACAGCAGCGACCTTTACATAGACTGATGAATGAGTTGTAGGGAAGATGAGAAGACATTTTGATAGACAAATTGAATGCATTCTACGACAATGTTCCAGTCTTGCGCAGCGCCGCAAATCATAATTTCGACGCCATCTTTCCAGTGCAGCTGTGAGATTGGCACTTCGAGGGAGGTTGGAGAATCACCTTCAACTTCAGCGCTATCCTGTTCATTAACGTGAATCTACTCTTGTTAGTTCTTGCCATCGAAAAACTGAAGCCTGTCTTACCCGAGAG